>WNHD01001321.1:0-19820 GCA_011057455.1 Ganaspis sp. Gsp50
AAATGAAAAAGAATTTTATTCTTTAAACTTTTCATGATTAAACAAGTTTTTCATTCATTAAAAAAGGGGTGTCCTCATAATTTTGGACGGTAGTGTAATATAGTATAATTTGCACAAAGGAAACAAAGGACACTCGAGTGAGAAGTAAAGAAAAGCGGCACTATTCATTGAGTTTTGGTGGCCCTATTCATAGAGTTGACTAGATTTATGGACATTTTTGTGATAGAATATTTTCAGATGTAATTTTTTGTAAATTTATAATTACAGGGATCACAGATCGTCCCCTTTTTTACCTAATCCCCTTTTTTTCCTTTATTTTCTTTTTTTGTTAAAGAAAATTCCCTATAATCAAGTATTTTTACCCTAATTTTCAATCATTTTTTTTTTAATAATTTTTCAACAATAATACTTCAAAATATTTTTAAAAAATGTAATAAAAGATTTTCAAATGCTTCCCAATACTTCAAAATATTTAACAACACTTAAAAAGAATTAGATACACTTAAAAATATTTTAAAATATTTAAAGATACTTAACATTACTTTAAAATACTTCAAAATAGTTTCAATTTTTTAAAAATATTAGTATTTTTAGTGTTAAATAATTTACAAAACGATTTTAAAATATTTTAAAGATATATTTAAAAAATAAGAAAGTACTTACTTTAAAATACTTCAAAATATTTTCAAATACTTTAAAATACTTCAAAGTATTTTCAAATACTTCCCAATAATTCAAAATATTTGAAAATACTTCCTAATAATTCAAAATATTTGAAAATACTTCAAAATATCTAAAGATACTTAAAAGTCTAAAATAGTTCATAATGCTTGAAACTATTTTAAAATACTTCAGTTTACTTAAAAATACTTAAAATTACTTTAAAATATTTAAAAACACTCAATTTAAAAGCATTAAAAAATACTTCATAATATTTAAATATATACTTAAAGTTACTTTAAAATACCTCAAAATATTTCAAAGTATTTAGAAATATTAGTATTTTAAGTATTAAATAAAGTATAAAAAGATTTAAAAATATTATACTTTTTCAAAATGTTTTAAAAGCATTTAAAATACTTCAAGAGTACTTTAAAATATGTACTTCAAAATATTTAAAATTACTTCAAATTACTTAAAATGGTTTTAATATTTAAAATAATGACCTTGAGTAATTTAAATTCTATAGAAAATTACTTTTGCAATAACCCTTAGAGCATTAATTAAAAAACTTTCATTTTTAAAAATTATCATGTTATTTTTGCTTCCTCATAGGAAGCCTTGTAATCATGAAGATTTTCGATTTTCCAAAAATAGTATAAATCAACTTACTTTAATCCAAAAAGCTTAAATAAATATGAAGTTTGAAGCAAATGTCAGGATGTATGTGTGTGTGTGTGTATGTCACGCTTTTTTGTCGCCAGGATATCTCGAAAACGCTTTGACCGATTTTAATAAAATTTGGTGGAGTTTTTATACTCATGAATATCAAAATTTTTGTGCAGGGATTTTTAGAAATTCTCATCAAATTTTTTTGTGCTCTTTTTTTTAAATATGTTTTTTGCATAAATATTTTTTTCTAATTAAAATTTGAAGTGACTAATTAAAAATTTGGATTCCTTGCATCAAGACAAATCAATTGACAATTGAATATAAAATCTATATTTTATCTAGAATTGATAAAGTAAATGGCAATGTTTATTTATACCAATTTTGTTTTTTTTTTTAATTATCCCAATTTTTTTTAAAAAAAATGTTTAGAAATGGTTGATTATTTATAAAATAAATTTCTTAGTAGGTTTCAATATTTTTTATAATTCTTCTTGAAAAAAGTTCAATGTTTTTTTTATGAGGAAGCAAAATGTTCATGAAATGAATATAATTTTCCACTTGTTTTTCTTCATTCCAAATTCCCTTCTTATGGAAGAAAATCCCCTTTTTTAAAATTGAAAGTCCCCTTTTGCACCTAAAATTGAAAAAACGACTGTGATCCCTGTAATTAAAACTTGAATTATGATTAATTAATAAATGCATTAAATAATTAATTTAGAATTATGATTCGATTTTTGGAAGGTAGGTAAAAACATAAACAAGTCGTATTTTTATCAAAACAATTCTATAGGCTCGTTATCCTCATTAGGCTAATTAACAAATTCTACGTTATACTATAATAAAAGGAAATTCAGAACTTATGAATGTATAACGCAGAATTTGTTAATTAGCCTAAGGTTGACGAATCTAGTCATCGAAGCGTCATTTTGATAAAAGTTTATGTTCTTTCCTGCCTTTTAAGGATCGAATCACACTTTTTAAAAATTTATGCGTATAATGGAATGTACCTCAATTGTATTTAAAATTGTTAGTTAAACTCGATACCGAGTGATAAATTCATAATTATAATGTATTTAAAATTATTGATAAGTAAAAAATTGTTAATTGTTGTTAGAATGATTCTCTCTTCTGAGAGTAATTTAAAAATATTTCTTACATATACATACTCAATAACCTTTTTGTCTTGTTTGCTCTTGTCTTTGTCTTTATCCTTGAGAATCGATGTCGATGATTTAGATTCGAGATTATTGGCAGAGAGGGTTTTTTTTATATCAGGATTCATTAAAGGCTTTTTAATTGCGGGTTGAGAAGCAGCTGGTTTTGGCACCATGTAAGGCAGCACAGAGTCCAACAAACCTTCATGAAGAACTTCACTTAACTTCTTTTTCATTGCTTTTGATAAAAGAGGTTCTTTGTTTTCCGGATTCTCAATCGACTTCTTTTTTCTCCTCGTTTCTTCAACTTTTGCTTTCCTCTCCTCTTTTCCCTGTTCTCTAGTTTCACTCGGAGTTCTACTTAAAACTGCATTTTGTGCAAATTTAGACAAACCTTCATTCTCGTCCTGTAAATTAAATTTGTGTACTTTAAATGTAATAATTACATTTAATGCAATAATTACATTTCAGTGTTCAATAATATTTTAACTAAAACTATTCAAATAAATATTTTCTAGCAGAATAATTATAACTATTTTAATTTTGATAGTATCCCAGGAAAAAGAAACCTATTAAGGAATTTCTTTGTGAATCGGAGATTTGAAGAATACGGATTCACGATTGACGTTCTGAATATAGGTTTGAATCGGAATTATTCTTAATCGGTGATATCTAGATGATCTCCTATTGATGAGAAATTTTCTGAATCTGTTTTTACAATTATGAATCGAAGCCAACATTTTCAGGTTAGGCTGTCAAAAACAATAAATTGGAAATTTTCGATTCAAAACTATTTTGATTGGCTTGAATCGGAAGCTTCCGATTTATTGTTTTTGACAGCCTGTGACAGCCTAACCTGAAAATGTTGGCTTCGATTCATAATTGTAAAAACAGATTCAGAAAATTTCTCATCAATAGGAGATCATCTAGATATCACTGATTAAGAATAATTTCGATTCAAACCTATATTCAGAACGTCAATCGTGAATCCGTGTTCTTCAAGTCTCCGATTCACAAAGAAATTCCTCAATAGGTTTCTTTTTCCTGGGTATTTTTCAATTTGTAAAATTGTTTAGTAAAATGTTTAATAATTTGGAGATTCTTACCTGACTTTCTCGATTCGGTGAGGATTTTTTAAAATTCTGTGGAGATTTATTTCTTTTAAGTTTGGAAGAATTTTTTTGATCAACTTCGTGCGAATTTTCGCTTTCTATTAATTTGTCACTGACTTTTGATTGTGAATCTTTGGAAGAATTTTCTTCTGCTATTACATCTAAATTCGTTTTCGCTAGTGCATTCCAATCAATCGAACTTTTTTCATTCAACATTGAATTTAATTCAAAACAGTCCTTTACTTGATAAGCAGTTCTCATAAAGTCGATAAAAGTTTTCATTGTTATTTCTGGATATTGTTCTTCCTCAGAGGACTGAAGTCTTTCAGGTATGTTTTTATTTAAAGTCTTTTGTACATTTGGTAAAGGAGGAAATCCTAAAACACACCAAAACAGTCCTTTTTAAAATAATTTTTAAAAATTATATTAAAAACATTTTTTATGAAGAAGTTTTTAAAATTGTGTTTAAATGATATGTTTAAAATTATGTTTGAATAATATGTTTAAAATTGTGTTTGAATAATGTTTACAATTGTGTTTAAATAATGTTTAAAACTGTGTTTAAAAAATACTATGTTTAAAAAATATTTTCAAATCATATTCAAAAAGTAATTTTAAAATTGTATTTAAAATGAAAAGAATAAAATGTGAAAAATTACGTAATATTTTACCTGTTTCTGATTCTTTTACTAGACTCGAAGACATTGTAAAGGTTTCTCTATAAAAATGAGTGAACAATAAACTGACTTCATCAATTGTATAAAATTGTAGTTTTCAAATATTTAGATACATATTTCAATAAACTAGATTCGTTTGTTTACAAATATGATGTTTTGTTTTAAACACGATAGTAAAAATTTATGTTTAGTTTAAATTTAACGTTCATTATATTATTTGTATATCATAATAAAAAAAAATGGAAGATGACAATTTGACAAGCTCAAAGCTAAGCTATGAAGTATACTTTGGTATCCAAGGTGTTGATATAGATCAAACATTAGACCTTGAACAAAAACTTTAGCATTACCAGGAAAAAATAAACGGTTATTAAGCTTTTTACGAAACCCTTTTTCTAAAATTACAATTTTTAAAGAGAATTTAATTACATTTAATTAAAGACTCAAGCAAAATTTTTGTTTTCTGTCATTGAAACGAATCTTAGAAAGTTATGTTTAATTAGTTTTTTCGAGAAATTTAGATATTTTTTACAAAACAAACGCTTTTTTAAATAATTGTATTTTTTTACAAAAGTTTGAGATTTACCAGAATAATTATAAATTTTACTAATATTTTTCGTATATTATCTACAATCTCCAATTGTAAATAAACGTATTCTCATGGAAACTAGTTTTAACAAGAATAAACCAAACAATTCTAAGCTTATTTACTTTAAAACTAAGTTTATTTTAGTTTTAAAAATATTATGGTTTAAAAATTGGTAGTCAATCATTTTTTAATGAGTTCAAAAAGGCGCAGTATCGGCTCTCAGAGGTTATAAACCCCTTGTTTTGATTAAGTTTCAAGGTTGAAATTAATTAAGGGTAATTAATTAGGGTAATTTTTGTAATAAATTGCAGAACTTTACTGTATAATTTTGTAAAAGAATCTTTATATAAAAAGTATTTATTTCTTTATTTAACAGCCTCTTTTGTGCAACTAAAACATTTTTTCGTAATCTCCCCTTAAAATCTTTAACGTTCCTGCAAAATAAAATTTGCCAGATTGGCAACACTGCGTAATTAAATGTTCACAATTTCACACCTGATAGGAAAACTCTTGAATAATCTTTTTTGACATTTTTTGAAAGCATATTTTAAACTTTATATAACAAGAGTAAATACTGTATTCATTAAAGAATCACCTAATTACTAAAGTATTTTTAATCACTCATTACATATTTTTAAGTTACGAAAATACAAAAATGTCCACTAGATGGAGTAATTTTTTGAGACATGATTAAATTAATCTATCATTATAATAACGATTAACCACATATATATCAGTGCTCTTGTGACCACAGCTGTTTGAAATGTGTATTTTTGATTGTGCTTGGAATATCCGTGCATGCGTAAATGTGATGCGCAGAAATATTTGTGTTTGTGATTGTAGTGTTTAATTAACTTAATTTTTGATGAAAATGAGCTAACTGTTTACGATTTTAGTGTGAATATAAGAGATAATTGTATAGTAATTATGGCAAAAGACGAAGGCGATGACCTTTTACCTGACAAGGATGCTGCAAAGGGTTTTTATGCAAAGTACGAACCTAAGGAGATTCTTGGAAGGTTCGTTACTTGATTGATTATTTACTTATCTTTTAATTTTTACAGTCTTAAATGCATTAAAAACCTAAATTATTAGATGCAGTTTTATTAGAAAGCAATATTTCTAGACGTCCATTAAATTCAAAGCGTCAAATATAAATGCTTGGGAAACTAACCTTAAAATTATGTAATTCACAATGTCATTATCCATGTATTTTTTTATAAAAATAATTAACGAGGCCAACGACGCATACTTTTCAAGTTGCTTGTATTCTTTTGGTAGAGTTTGAATTAATGCAAAATTAACCATTTTCTTAATAGATTTTTTGAGATGCTTTCAAAATTATGTGCTCGTAATTTACTCTGACAAATTATTGTTTTTAATGGAGAATGTATATAATAGGAAAAATGCATTCTTTTTGTTAATATTGAATTTAATATTCAACTACAATTGATGTTATTATATTTTTATGTTTTATTTTACGTTTTATTTTTATGTTATTATTTTTTTATTGTATGTAATTGTCCGTACACATAACAAAGAATATCTTTCCAAAATGCTTTTTATCATCAGCCTTTGTTTATTAATACGAAGAAATGTTGCTATGTGATTAAAGATTACGCATGATTAATTTTGCATTCATTTGCAACATCGATGGTGCTTTCTTTTCTCAAGTGTTGATTAATTCGATCATGTAAATATAAAAATTTGATTAAAGTTTAGTTCATGACCTTAAAATCTAAATGTCTGGATAACAAGTTTTGTTTTGATGATAATTTTCATTCTTTTACGCAATATTTATATTTTAAAGTTTTCACCTTTTGAATTAAAACTTTTTTTAAAGTTTTCACCTTAATCTTACTTCTATGTGTTTACATTTAAAAAAAAAACAAAAAAAAGCATAATGCAAAAACTTTTTACTCACGGATATCTATAAGCAAAAAGTTTTTGTTTATTACAAAATATCTTTTATAATTTTTCAAAATATGAAAGAAAACTAATTCTGTTTTTTAAAAATACTACAATGAAATTAATTATTCTGCAGAGGCATTTCATCAACAGTTAGAAGGTGCATAGAAAAGGAAACTGGTATAGAATACGCAGCAAAAATTATAGACATAAGTAACGAACCTCACGATGGCACAGATGTTCACACCATGAAAGATGCAACCATGCAAGAGGTGCACATTTTACGCAGAGTAGCTGGCCATCCTTTCATAAGTAATTAAAAATAAATCGTTGAGTTTAATTTTTGATTTTTAAATAATTTATAAGAACATTTTTTACAAAAAAAATTTTGACAGACAAAAGGTGTTCAAAGAATTTTTTAAAGATCCCTGTGTTGGATTTTATATATCGAGAAATGAACGCATGAAAATTTTCGCGTATCTTGTCAATAACATTTTATACACAAATGAATTGTATTTAAAAAAAGACAAAATTAATTTAAAATATGCAAAAGAAGTTCCGAACGTTCAAATGAACGAAATTTTTATCAAATATTCAGATTTGTCCTAAAATATTATTTTATAATTATTATTATTGTTTATTAATTACTATTATTGTTTATTAATTATTATTGTTTAATAATTATTATTGTTTATTAATTATTATTATTTATTAATTATTATTGTTTATTAATTATTACATAGTTGGTATAGCATAGTAATTATTATATAGTTATTATTGTTTAAAAGCAATTGTCCATTTTCATTACAAAAGTATACTTTAAAGAAATTAAAACGAAAAGAAAAAAGTTAATTCAAATGAAAGTTCCGAACTTTATAAACATCTTAAAATATCTAATATGTATTTTATGTTGATTTTGTTTTATGTATTATTTTTATAAATTATATTACTTTTGGTGAATCAAGAATCGCGACTGCAAAGCATTTTCAACGTAAAAGAAAGAAGTAAATTAAAAATACATTTGTAGGTTGTTCGTAATCAATGGATTAAAAAAGAAACAGAACATTGTATAGTATAGTAAAACAAAGGAAAATACGTTTTTAATGAAGACGGCTTAAATTGAATCCTAATTTGGGGATATTATCGTTTATGTCCGAGAATATGGAAAATCATTATTAAACGTAAATAAATGATATTTTTAATAAAAGGCTTAAATGATATTTTTCTTTTCAGTTGAATTGCACGATGTATTTGAATCTAATACCTTCATCTTCTTGATATTCGAGCTTTGTAAAAATGGAGAGCTATTTGATTACCTGACGTCAGTTGTTACCCTATCAGAAAAAAAGACTCGTTACATCATGAGACAGGTGTTTGAAGGAGTTCAGCACGTTCACAATCAAGGAATTGTACATAGAGATTTAAAACCGGAGAATATTCTTCTTGATGATAGTTTGAATGTAAAAATCACAGACTTCGGTTTTGCCAAAATTTTAAATCCTGGCGATAAACTCTACGGTTAGTATTTCGACTTTTCAGTAACTTTATATCATTTAATTCAATATGGGATATAGTTTTATTGTACATTATGCTTTCATTGTTCATCATACTTTTATTGTACATTTTATTTTTATTACGTTATAGTTTTATTGTACATTTTATTTTTATTGTACGTTATAGTTTTATTGTACATTTTATTTTTATTGACGTTATACTTTTATTGTACATTTTTTATTTTTATTGTACATTTTTTTTATTGTACGTTATACTTTTGTTGTATATTTTATTTTTATTCTACGTTATACTTTTATTGTACGTTACACTTTTGTTGTATATATTTTATTTGTATTCTACGTTATACTTTTATTGTACGTTACACTTTTGTTGTACATACATTGTATTTTTATTGTACATTATACTTTTATTGCACACTCTAATTTGATTGTACATTTTAATTTAATGATATACATAACATAATTAAAAAATTATATAGGTATGCAATATAATAACGTTGTACAAAAAGGTACATAAATGTTTTAATTATTTTATATATAATATATACTTTAATACATGCATTGTCTTTTTTAGATCTGTGTGGGACTCCAGGATATTTAGCTCCAGAAGTGCTTAAGTGTAATATGTTTGAAAATGCCGAAGGTTATTCTCAAGAAGTAGACGTGTAAGTAATTTAAATAAAATTTCCTTAAAAATAAAGAAAAAAAAAGTTTTCTTAAATATTTATCACTTTCTATTTGAAATAAATAAATAAATAACAATGTTTAATTGTAGGCTGGAATCTAAAAATGTCTATTATTTTAATTTGTATTGATGTGTTGCAAATATTTCGAATTTAAGTTACTAATTTACAAATCGTATTCAGATGGGCATGTGGAGTAATTATGTACACATTATTGGTTGGGTGTCCACCTTTTTGGCACCGGAAACAAATGGTGATGCTTAGAAATATTATGGAGGGAAAATTCACCTTTACGTCTCCAGAGTGGGCTGATATAACAGGTAAATATTAACAATTGTAATACTTAGGACAGAATTGTAATAATTTAACAACTACAATATTTAGTAATTCTTCATTTATTACTAATTTCAACCATTTTTTTATCATTTTCTTGACACGGAATGATTTATAATTTTAAAGTATATTTTTTGTATCCGTTGTTCATATAAATATAAATAATAATATAAATATAAATGACAATATAAATATAAATGACAATATAAATATAAATGACAATATAAATATAAATGATAATATAAATGATGAAAACCTTTGTTCACAGACGCTCCGAAGGATTTAATTAGAAAATTATTAGTCGTTGATCCAACTAAGAGGGTCACAATAAAAGAAGCTTTGGAGCATTCGTTTTTCCACACTGTTGTGAGTACTTGAAAATTTAAAAAACAAACTTAAAAATTCTTCTGTTTTTTACGTTATTCAGTGCAACAAAATTCATGGTTGCATGTTGAGCGGGTAAATTCATTGAATGCAAAAAAGTGGTGCAAAGTTTAAAAATATTTTTCATGCAAGCTTATACACAGAAAAGTATCTCAAGAAACTAAACAAACAAACTGGGGGCTAATTATATTTTAGCACGCTAATGCATGTAGTATTAAGTTATTTTAAGTTATTGCTTTATTTATACATATACATTACAGTTGTGGGATCAAGACATCGCTCCTTTAAAACGTTCTCTGTCTTCTAATTCGAGACGTCTCAGTAGGATATCTCAATTAGCTTTGGTAAATTATTGTTTTATTTTCAACATTTAATTTCTCTTGTGTTAAGTTGACAATTTTCGTTTTTATAATTTTTTAATAAAGTATTAATGCTTGTTTATTTTCTTTTTTGATAAAAAAATTGGTTTTGTATTTGTTGATGTTGGTTTAAATTCAAATTGATTTTGTTTTTATTTGGTTTTAACTATGTTTCTATCTAATGTGTCTAAAATCTGTTCTACCTAATATTTTCGATTGTTTTGTCAATAATAGAGATGTGTAAAAAGACTTGTTAATTGGTTTGTCAATATTGAACTGATTTTGTATGTTTTTTGTAAAATGAATTTGTTTGTTTCATTTTGCTTCCTCTTAGGGAAGCATTGCTTATAAATGTCAAGTAGTCATTTTTGTAAATCTTGAGCATTCATTTTTGTACGTTTTGAGTAATTTTTCCGTGAATCTTATATTTATTTGTTTTATTTGGTTTTTGTGTCTATTGTTTACAACTTTCTGTTGTTACTAATTTTGGCAATTATCCATTTAAGCGGCTTTTTTCTTAAATCATAAAGTTCAGAAATTATTTTTTCTCGTGTTTAAAAACACGAATCAAAACACGAAACAAATTTTGTAAACAAAAATTTAATGTTTTGTTTTAATGTTTTAAATTTTTGTTTAATTTAATTTAATTTAAATTTTTCTACACGTCTACTAAAATTATTCACTTGCACTATTATTACATTATTACACATTTATAATCACAATGAATGAGAAAATGTCTGATTACAAAAAATCTTGTGATTGCTATCATATTTGATTGTTTATCATTTTGGTTGATAGTTTTTCTGGTATGTTAACACTTTCATTAATTTCTACTTGTGTTATTTAATAATAATTAATATACAACTAATACATAATGACCTAATTTTTTAATACTGCTGCTCAGGAGAATTTGGCTAAAAATGCATTTCAAAATTTTAATTTATTGATTCAAATTTTTCCCGAATTTTTGGCGTCAAAGCTATATTTGTTAATCAATTTTAAGTTTAAATGAATTCTTTAATACTTCAATTTTTGTTTAAATAAAAAAATTGACGATACATCAATTTAAATAAATTGACTGTTTAAGAACATTGAAGAAGAAACATTTATTTGTTTACATAACATTAAAGAGTTTTTTTTTTAATATAAATTAATTGCCTATACACATTAGACTGAAATTTTAAATAAATTTGATATGAATAAACAACAGATCTAAATAAAACATCAGAATAAGTCAAATGTAAAATTTTAAATTAAAATATAATAATTAAAATGTAGAATTTGACTTAGGTTACAAATAATAAATTGACTTAGGTTACAAATAAAACTTTGACTTAAGTTACAAAAAATAAAAATTTGACTTGTCTTTTTTAAAATTAAATAACAACCAAATAAATGTTATAATATTTATTTTACATGTATTTTTTTTCTTTGATGCAGGAACTCAAGGCAAAATCATTTAATGCGAGGAAAAAGTTTCAATTAGCAATTCTTTGTATCAGAGCGGTTATTCGCATTAAAAGATTACACACAACTCCGGAACCTCTTTCTATAAGTGTAGCTTGTGAAGATCCATATAGAATCAAAGTTCTGCGAAAGGTTTGTTAAAAAATTATTAATTTAAAATGAAACTAAATTTTACAATTTTTGAACAAAATACATATATTTCCAAATATTTGTAAATCAATTTCACTTATTTAAATTTAAAGTAGGTTAATATTGATTCAGTTCCAAATCATTGCAAATAATTTAGAATTCTATTTTAGTATTTTAATTTTTATATTTTAAATTTGTTTCTTTTTATTAATTTATATTTATTTCCTTCTATTAATTTACATTTATTTCATTCTATTAATTTACATTTATTTCATTCTATTAATTTACATTTATTTCATTTTATTAATTTACATTTATTTCATTCTATTAATTTATATTTATTTCATTCTATTAATTTACATTTATTTCATTCTATTAATTCACATTTATTTCTTTTTATTAATTTACATTTATTTCATTCTATTAATTTACATTTATTTCATTTTATTAATTTAAATTTAATTTGTAGGTAATTGATGGATGTGCATTCAGAGTGTATGGTCACTGGGTTAAAAAAGGAGAAGGGCAAAATCGAGCTGCGCTTTTTGAAAATACACCAAAGACAGACCTGAAACATTTGTATGTCACCAATTTGAGTAGATAGCCAATATTACAATGAAGACAAGCTTATAGTTAAATTTTTCAAGTACTTTATAAATAGTCATTAACTATTTTTTCTTTTAGAGAATTTCTAGTTACGTGAAAATTATCAGTATAAGTAAATGTTAAAAAAGATTGTGTGATGAAAAAGCATTCTAGTATAACTTTGTTAAATATCAATTTACTCCTAGAAATGTGATATTTTTGCTCTAGAAAAATTGGTATTATAAATTATGAAAATTTAGTTATTCAAAACAATAGAAAAGCAAAATTGTGCGAATGATGTGATTTTCATCTCGAATTTGATAAAAGTCTTGACAGCTTTTTCACCGATTACTATAGTAACTTGTGTAATATTCAAAGCTGAATGACTTTGAATTTATAGCTAGAATTCAAGGCTTGTTGAATATTATTCACAAAGTGAAATCCAAAATTTTATTTAATTTTTTTTTTATTTTATTTAGTAGTTTACATCGGTGCTGTAAACTTTTATTTATAAGAATATGTCTCTTTTTGTTTTTAAGCACTAATACAACCTGTGAAAATATTGTTGAGAAAATATTTACCGTGGGTTTTGATTTTTGAAATATTTTGGGTTGTTGGTTTAAATTAATATTAACTGAGAGCTCTCAGAGATTCAACGTATAAAATACACAATTTTAATGTGCCATAGACTGTAAAACGATTAAAGAAATTTACCAATAGAATTTGAACCAAAAACATTTGTTTAACTGCCTAACGTATTTTAACTCAACAAAAATGTTCATAGGCGATAGGATTTTTCAGCAGTTTCTTTTCTGTAGCGTTTACGACTACGAAAATCGTGTTGTAAATATTTTTGTAACTATATTTATTGATTGAAACTTAACAGTATATGAAGAAATGTCACAACGAATGACACTGAAATGTGTTCTAGTTATTTGAGTGTGTGTGTGTGTTTGTATGTGTGTTTGTAGTTTCCACTTTTAGAAATACTAAAATCTTCATAATTGTAAAGATTTTAAATTTCAAGAAAATTTGAATATTGTTGTTCCAATTAAAACTTTTATGGTACAAAATAATTATAAAATGTTTAAGAAACACAATTTCATTAAATTACATAGTTTAAAATTAACATGACATTTTATTCAAAAAGTAGATTTGTTTTTGCAATAGTTAGTTATTTGTATTTGTAAAAATATGTTTCTTCATTTGTAACACTCGTATAACTTTTAAGTAAAACAATATACTTTGAGTGTTGATACATTGAGTGTAATAAACGTTTGATTTGTACTACATTTTAATGAGTAATTATTATTAAAAACTACCTATTTTTATATATTTAAATTATAAACCTATTTTCATATTATACTTTGTTGTAAGTAAATCGAAAAGTTTTAATCTTATTTAGGATTATTTATTTTAATTAATCTTATTTAGGAAAATTGCGATCACATATCACCTTTTGATGAAATTGTTTTAAATAAATTTTTAGAGTTTTCTATTTTAGATCTCAAAATAGGTTAAGACATTATAATAATTATATGCATACAAATATTTTATAGTTTGCTTAATTTGTTTTAAAAAGTCTACCTGAGAAATAGAGCTTTAGTATGGAGTAAAAATGTAGAAGTGAGTAATTCGGACATGTTGAAACATGTCTTTTTAAATTATTTTACATGAGACCACCCCCATCTGTCAGTTAATAAAAGAAAAATAAAATAACGTATAGAATTTTTCACGCTTGCGCTGAAGGGGATTGGTCAATCCATCAGATCCAATGGGGTCTTCTTGTGTATGATTGGCGCAGGCCAAGTAGATTTGAATTATCAGTGACCGCGCAGTTTGCGAGACGTGGCAACACCGCATGTGTAGAGGATAACAAGGGTGACGGGTGACGCCGCGAGCCGAGTCGTCTTGTATATATTTCAGTAAAATAATAGGAGAATTTGAATAAAAGTGCATTTGTCGCTTTTGACGTTTCGATAGATAAAAAACAGTGAAGAAATATCATAACACGCCCAAAGGATTGCATAGGCTTCTCCCTCATTGGTCGATAAAGCCGAATGACGTGCTACCATTGGCTTATGACAGGGACCCAGACACGTGAATGCGAGAGCATGGATATGGGTGGCTGCGTTGATGCGCAACACACAAAATGTCTCTGCCACGCGCCAGATCGTTATAATCCGTCGTTATAAACGTCTCGGAACAGACGTTTATGTCGCGATTAAATCGCGTGTGTTTATTAATCGTGTCCTGAAGTAGCCGAGGAAAAAGGAGCACTCGAAAAGATTGATTTCTCTAGGGAAAGTGAAACAGTGCATTAGCTCTGGACCTCCAACAAAGGTGAGAATAAGGTCTATTTTATCAAGTTTCAATCCACTACACCGTCACAGGGACACGGAGATGCGTTTCTTTTGTCTGTTTAAAATAGGTGGTTGCGTGGCGTGTTTTCCACCTTCTCCAATCCCGTGCCCCTGTGACGTCACGACGCCGCTTTGAGCCCGCTTCGCATGTCGGTGTTAGTAGTGTTTCTCTTTTCGATCATCTTTTATCTTTCTTACTCCTTTTTTGTCTCTCTTTTGCCGTCTCCTTTTTATGTAGCCATCTCTCTTGCTCTCCTCGCTCGTTGACTTTTCACGACGATGGATATTTGTAGGTTAGGCTATGTTCGGACCAGGTGGGGTGGAGTCCCCCCACTTCGTCCCTTTTCTCCTTTTCGCGCAATATCCGCGAGATTTACAAGATTAGAGATTTTTTATCACCTTGACTAGACCATCCAGCAGTGGTAAACAATGTGCTTTGACACGGCTAAATTTCCTGTCTGAACCTGCTTATGTCATCAAGTTTCTAGGTGTCTAAATTTTTTGGAGTCAGTGACATTGGAATACCGAAAACGAGAACAACTCCAGGATATTTTAATCAACATTCAATTTTAATTTATTTGAAAGAAGGTGAGTTGAGATCAAATTGAATCTCTATTCTTATCAATTTGATCTTTCTGAGGATTACAGTCATTTTACAAATTTAAAGTGCAGGTTGAAGTTTGTGATTGTAAATTGCACGGAGTTCCAATTCAATGACCTTGATGTAAAAGTTCATTAAAATCCGTTTATAAATGGAATATAATGAAACAAGATAAAATGGCACTTATTCAGTTGGCAAAAGTAGTGATAAAAATAATTTGACACTGTTTACTGCAAATTGGAAAAACTCAGCGGCTATTGATTTGTTTTTAAAAGTCACGACTGACTTTCACGGTTTAAAGTAACTGTAAACTGACGGTTAGTTTTTAAAAACACGTTAGACTAATTTACACGCTTTAGTTTTATGTTTTAAGGTTAAATAAATTCTTATTCCTTCCACCATTTCGTGCCAAACATTAAACTAGAAAACTGTTATGCTAAAGTAAATTTTCGTAAATGTCGATTGTTTCAGTTCCATTTAATTGTTTATCTTTTTTTGAAATTAGCAGATAATAGGCACAATCATGTTGTTCTTTATGTAGTTTAGTTAATCTTTATTGTTTATAGTCTTTATTTTGTTTCATTGTTTAATTATTTTGTTGTTTCTTGTATTTTTTTATATTTTTTATATTTTTTGTATTTTTTTTATATTTGTTTTATTTTTTTATGTTTCTCGTATTTAATTTTTTTATGTTGCGTCATCTTTTTCCTTTTGACTAAATTTTTTTTGTTTTGTTTTTATTTTGTTTATTTATTTTTTGTTATACTTATTCAGTTTGTATTAAATGTAATGTTGCAAATTGCTTCATCTTCTGTAAATCTGTACGAAGAAAGATTATTTACATTCTGTTCTTCAAAGAATTCAAGATTTTGAGGCTAGAACTGTCACTGTAAACATTAATTTAGATACGTAATAATTAATAAAATATCTTTTCCACAAGATATTGCTTTTGAAATTATATATTATTCAAAGTTCAATAAATCTTCATAATTGTTTCTATTTTAATACTCAGTATATTTAAAATTGTTTGGCTTTTCGTTTGTACAAATCTTGACCTACATTTCATCATTTTAATTCATAATTATTTGATTTTATTCCATATTGATATTCAAAGTTCTGTTTTGATTATTAAAACAGTTGCTCCATGAATCAGCAAGGTATATATTTTTAAAAGGAATAATATTAATAGTACTAATAATTATTTTATATTTTTTTAAAAAAATGTGCATTTTTAATCTCTCAATAATCAATGTAATCATGTTAATTGCATTAATAGTAACAATAGTGATTATTATTATTATTAGTATTATTTTTTTTTATTATTATTTTTATTATTATTATTATTATTATTGTTATTATTATTATTATTATTATTATTGGATTTATTGTTTTAAAATAATAATCTATTTATTGATAATAATTGTTTTTTATAAATAGTAATAATAATTATTATTGTATATTATATTAAATAGTATCTAAACGTATTTTCTAAATTATGTTCGCTCTTTCACTCGCTTTCAACTTCCATATTACGCAGTCAAACGCGCTTCTCTTCAAATTTTCTACTAGCTTATTTGTAACTCTTCAACACCCATCTTTTTAGCGTTACGTTGCGCACCATATGTTGCGTAGGTTCGTGACTGGAACAAAAATAATGACACATTCCATACATAATGTTAAGTACCATAATAATACATTCTTTTTACTGTTCTATTTCCCTAATAATTGTACAATAATTTCCGATTATTTTCTAAATACCATTTTTTAAAAAATTGTATTCATTTCAGTTTGAAAGAAAAATATATCCACATGTACAGTCTTTACCATACTATATTTGAAACTAAGGAATACAAGTTTATTTCACATTATACATTATTTTATAAATTGAAAACTAGAAATTAAAAAAGGCTTTTATCGTATGCTTGATTTCGCACTTTAGTAGTTGCAATGCATTCAGCATTCACTTTACGCGGTTTTGAGTTGAAGAAGGGAGTGATTTTTGCGCATGCTCTCTTTAGGATAGATATTGTCCAGGAAGGGGCTTTACTTTTTTATGGATGGGGGAAAATGGCATCTCGGTTAGGCCGAAGTGATTGCCATCAATCACAGATTTTTTTCACTAAAATTTTTCTCTGCTTTTGCACGTATTTATTTTTTCAATTTTTGCTTTTAAATTGTCAATGCTCCGTGTACTTTTTTATCATTAAAATTAATTTCAATTTGTTCATTTTATCATTAAAATTAATTTCAATTCTTTTATATAAACACTTTTATGGAGGTATTCAAATTTTAGTTTATTTTTGGATTGTTTATTGTTAGATAAACAATTGTTTATGTTATTACATTCTTATCAATGAGAGTGTATTTTTAGATTATTTTTCGTTTATTCTTGTCTCTACATTTTTATTAATTTGTTTTCGCATTCGTATTTCCATGCTCGGTTTTTTAGTTTATTTACGATCTTGTATTTTAATTTATTTATGCCCTCCAATTTTAATTTAAAGAAACATCCATATTCGAATGTATTTATTTTTGCGCTCAAAATTTTGTTTATTATTGTCTCTCGGTTAATTTTCCTTTTCGCAGTTTTTATGTTATTAATTTATTTACAAATCTTGAATTGTAATTGATTTTTGTTCTTGGATTTTAGTTTTAAGAATAAACTTTTATTGCTTAATTATTTTTATTTTATTATTATTCTTACTTTTTGAAACGAGTTTATGTATTTTTGTTTAATTTTTCTTTCTAATTTTGTGATTGAATTTTTGTTTATGCTTTTTGTTTTAATTTGAAGGGATTTTCTGATTAAATTTTTGTTTATGCTTTTTGTTTTAATTTGAAGGGATTTTGTGTTTGAATTTTTGTTTATTCTTTCTGTTTTAATTTGAAGGGAAAGTCACAGGCGAGTGTGATCCCGGAACGATTGTAGAAAGAGTAATCGGTTCAGAAGGTTATTGAGGCAACCGTTATCATTACCGTCACTTCTTGGTACCATGTTCGTTAATAATATTGAATCAAAATTAATACATTTCATTTGTCACGTGGTTCTCGATTGCAGATGGGAAAAAGAGAAATCTAAAGTTCAAACGGTTATTCTAACTCTTACTTTGTTGCATGTCAAGCTGATAATTATTTTTACTTTTACAATGCGTAAAAAGAGTTGTATCAATTTTTCCCACTTGTGTATTTTTTAATTGATAATTAGTTGTAACAATTATGAATAAAGTACACTTCTTTAAAAGTCCATACCAACTAAATTTTCAGTTTTACGACTCGTTCTACATTTTTATAAAATTTTATTAAAATTGCTTTTTGTGAATTTAAAAGTAATTTTAATTTATCTCGTTTTAATTGAAAGTAATTTTAATTTAAATTCATTTTAATTAAAGTTGACTTGAACTGGAACCATTTTTAATTTAAACTCCTTTAAAGTTTTAATTTAATGAGATTTTGTTGCATTTATGTAACGAAAATTTAGTTGGCGTGAAAGTTTAGAACAAGTGTATTTGATTGTACAAAATGGTGTGACACAATTGATTTTATTTTGTAGATAATCATTGGTGAAATAAGGAGTGTCGATTGCCTGGGTGTTGGATAAAAATTGAGTGAAATAATTATCGGAAAGAGTCAAAGATGAGCCTAGAAACTTTATGTGAAGCTGCGCGCTATGTGGAGCAGCAGGAGAAGAGAGAACGCCTGGCCAGCACCTCTTCTGAGCATTCCCTCGGCATTGCTCCCCACTTCAACCATCACAATTCCGTTGAGCCACGTGGTAAGTGCTTGTCGCTATCCTGCTGTTTTTATTTGAGCTGTTAAAGTGCCAGCAGATTTAAATCAAATCTACTAAACTAAACAAACTCCAATCAATGTAAAAATAAAATTCTAGCTTCACTTGAGAGCAACTTGTAATTCAAATCACAATTAAAAGCCTATAAGTGAAATTTTATTCATAAAAGGATATTATTTTATTCTGAAAAGTAGGAAAATTATACCGAATATTTAACTGAAATAATCATGATTCGAATCATTGATACTTACGAGTATTCTTTATTACTTTCAGACCCTTTTTTCTTTATTTTTGCCCATTAGCTTTTTTTTGTAATTAATTTTGTAATTTTGGTCCCTTAGTATTTTTTTTATTAAGTATTTGATGGAAATTGTAAAGACCCATTAGGGTATATAGTGAAATAAATATTATTATTTTTTTATTTTGAACCCTTATTATTTTTTTAATTTGATTTCGTAGTTTTTTTTATTTTACGTATAAGAAACAATTTTTCAGTTTTGTGACTGCTTTTTTGTACGATTTTTGTTTTGTACTATTTTGTTGTGTGTAATGAATAATTCACACATTTGCGACAAGAAATATTAAGGAAATTAATGAAATAAATAATAATAAAATAATAAATTATAATAAATAAATAATAAAATAATAAATAATAATAAATAAATAATAAATTAAAAATATAAATAGTTAATAAAAATAAATAGCATATCAATAATTAAAATAGTTTTTCATGTTTGATGAGAATGTAAACAAGTAGAAAATTATTCATTTCATGAAAATTTTGCTTCCTTATAGATGGATTTTTCACAAAAATCAACCTTTAACATTTTTTAATAATTCAAA
>WNHD01001322.1:505-40480 GCA_011057455.1 Ganaspis sp. Gsp50
ATTTTGAAGTAGTTTAGAGTAGTTTAGAGTAATTTTAAGTATATTTGAATATCTTTAAGTGTTTTTAAATATTATTAAGTATTTTCAAAAAATTGTGAAGTATTATTGGGTAATATTTTAAATCAATTTTAAGTAGATTTAATAAAATAAAAATAAAATAAATAATAAATAAATTATTAAATAAATTTTTTATTATTAATAAATTTTTTTATTATTAAATAAAATAATAAAACTTTAAATAGTAGTCTGAACTATTTTAAAGTAGTTTTAAGTCTTTTTAAATATTCTGAAGTAATGGGAAATATTTGGAAATATTTGAAAGTAATTTTAAGTATTTTAAATACTTTGAAGTATTTTGAAATAATCTGAAGTATTTTAAAGTAATTTTAAGTACATTTAAATACTTTTAAGTATTTTAAAATATTTTGAAATAGGTATTGGAGAGTATTTGGAAATATTTTGATGTTATTTTATGTATTTTAAAATATTTTGAAGTATTGTGAAGTATTTGGAAACATTTTAAAGTAATTTTAAGTATATTTAAATGTCTTTTAATATTTTTAAGTGTTCTTAAATATTCTGAAGTTTTGAGAAGTGTTTGATAACATTTTTAAGTAATCTTAAATATTTTGGAAGTATTCTGAAGTATTTTAAAGTAGTTTTAAGTCTTTTTAAATATTTTAAAGTATTTTAATGTAGTTTTAATTATTTTAAAATATTTTAAAGTATTTTGAAGTAGTCTGAAGTATTATAAAGTAATCTTAAGTATTCCTAAATATATTGAAGTATTTTGGAGTTTTTTTTGTAAAATTAATTAATTTTCGTAAAACTTAATCAAAATCATAAAGTAAAGAAGTTAAATTGAAAAAATAAATTTTCATGGTATAAATGAAAATTCCATGAGATTTCCATGATTCCATGAGGAATAATGAAATTTCATGAGAATTCCAGGTTTTCCATGTTTCCCAGAGTTGTAGAAAACCTGTCGTTGTAATTTTAATTTCTTCTAATTCCAATTTGTTCTAATTTCAATTCGTTTTAATTCCAATTTGTTCTAATTTTAATTCGTTTTAATTTTAATTCAAACGAGTTCCAATTCGTTCATATTTTAATCCAATCGAATTCCAATCCGTTCATATTTTAATTCATTTTAATTTTAATTCAATCGAATTCCAATTCGTTCCAATTTTAATTCGTTGTAATTTTAATTTCCTCACATTCCAATTCGTTCTAATTTCAATTTGTTCTCATTTTAATTCATTGTAGTAGTTATAATTCGTTCTAATTTCAATTCTTTCTAATTATAATTCGTTCTAACACAAAGATTCTAATTGCAATCGAAATTCCAAAAACTTCAAATTCCTGTAGATCTAATTCATAACAAATTATCCTTAAATTGCAATTTTAATCAAATAGAATGCAAATTTGCGAAATTAATGCTTTAGTCAAGTTTAATAAAGTTGTTCAGTTAAATTTAGTAAAGTTAATTTTTAACTGAACGTTTAGATAAAATTAGAGCTTACTTTGTCTTTCTTTTCCTTTGCATCGAGCTCTTCACCATCGACTTTGGCTTTAGATTCTTCCTCACTTTCTTTAGAATCAACTTCCATTTTCTCGGGCTGATCCCTTTCATTTTCTGAAATTTCTTCTTTCTTTGGAGATGTTGTAGGTGCTTGTTCGCTTTCCACAACTTCCTTAGGCTTTTCTGCTGTCTCTTCCTTTTTACTTTCTGGTGTCGGATGAGGAGACGTTGATGGCGTGGCATTGGTTTGTCCTGTACAAGTGGTAGAAGGATCCTCGGGTGGTTCAGGTGGACCAGTACCAGCAATACCCGATTGTGCAAGACCTGCTGCTGGATCAAATTTGCCTGAAAATTAAACACGTGTATTTAACTTTTCGCCAACTATTTAAATTATAACATTTTTAGTTACTTTTTTTCTTTTTTTTTTTCTTAAAAACCTTTCGGGTTTTTTAACACGTAAACCCCACAGTTCTGAATTTTTAATTACAAAAATTATTAACTAGAAGAATTATAAAAATAACTATTAAAATTATGAAATAACTACAAGAATTATAAAAATAACTGCGCCCTTGTTGCATAAACAACTATTAAATCATATTGAAACATGTTTTTTACATTATTACTTTTTCACATCATAAATTACAAATTTAAATAAGAAAATAAACACAGTGCCTGTATTTGAAACATTTATATTACATACCATCAGAATTAGCGCTCGCTTGGACGTTTCTTAAATGCTGATCGAGTAAAGCAGCAGGTACTTGATCTTTAATAGCGGCAAATTCTTCCATGGCAGCTTTCGCAGCACTAGCAGCCACTCTGGGATCGACAACAGAGGCCAGGAAAGCAACTGTACTCATGACAGGATTGCCAGCTTTGGAGAAAGGAATCGGTTGATAACCCAAGGGTCCTAAGCCTTCAGGACCTCCTTCTTCGAGGTAAGGATCTTCAATAGGAAGCCGAAGGAAGTGGAGAATACATTCGTCCTGTGTCCTCGATCCGACGTGTTCGCACACTTTATTCCAATCATCCTTATGAAGTTCCAATCCTTCTAGAAGCAACAGTGTCTCCTGTTCTGTCCAATCTCTAGTTGCACTCGACGCCTGTTTATTCTTCAGCACTGGCGGTTTTCGTGAATACTGATCAACCTTCAGACCAAAGTTGGTCATAGCATTAGGCGGTGGTTTCTCATCTCCAGCAACTCCTAAAGGTGTGCTCGGTTTCTTTTCAAGATCAAGAAGCGTTTTCGCTGCAGAAGGTTGAGGAGTTTTTGGAGGATTCGGATTAACTGGTGCCAAGCCTGATGGAGTATCAGAAAGGACATGGAAGTGCGAAGTTGGAGGTGGTCCCATTGGAGTTGGCCTAGATTCTGCGTCCACTTGATAATTAATTAAACCCCACTGTTCCAGAAAAGCGTGAACGCGCATTATCGCACACACATCGCCGGCTAAGTTTCTTCTGCAGGCTGTTGACGTTATGTATTCGGTGGGATTCAATCTGTAGGTGTCAATCATGAAATTCCGGTAGGCGAGATAAATTTCGGGGGTTTTGGATTTATTCTTTCCGTTGAAAAATTCGTAGAGAGCTCTTTTTTCAATTGTGTGAATTGAGTTGTAATCGAACCAAGCAGAGTAGCTGGGCACGACAATGTGGTGAGTTTGTTCAGTGACGTTATCTTCAGGTTCATCGCTTTTGCTACCCTCACCACGCTCCTTGCTTGAACCTCTTTCCTCGCGGTCTTGAGCGCTGTGTGCACTATTTTTATCTCCTTCCGAGGGTTCGTCAAGATCAGCCATATTTCCGGATTTTAACGGCTGAAGTTCATTGTCTTGCTTTTTGTTTGTCGAAGTGTTGCCTCCAGTGGACCCTGAGCCTGTGATTGACGAATTCGTGGCAGACGGAACGACTTCGACGATTCGAGGCTCCGCGGGAGGATCTTCCATACCTTGGGTCAAATCTTCCTCTTCATCAACACCACCTCGTGTTTTTTTCATTGCCGTCGTTGCCGATGCTGCACCCTGTACTGCAGGTCCTCGTCCACTGAAAAATTAATGTTCCGAAATAAATAAACATTATTTGTTTATTTAAATTAAATAAATCAACATTATTTGTTTATTTATAATAATAAATTTGTCGCAAAATTTACTTTATTTACCAATGAAATTTAAGTCAATACTTAAATTAAAGTTAAATCAACTCGACTCAAAATATGAACATTTAATTCTGCTTTTTATTTTATAAAATTTATAAAAGACTTTTATAAGCAAATTTCTTGATTACCTTTTACGTTTGCCTAGTTTAGGTGGAGGTGAAGGAGACCTTTTTCTTTTTGGCTTTTTGGAACCTGCTGGAGGATGAGAAGGTTGAGACATTAAGTCTTCAACGGAAAGTCTGTATTTATGGACTTTCTTTTGTCCGTTGTCGTCAACTTCATAATCCTCTTCGTTCATCCATTCATTGTACTGGTCTAAATCTAGGGCCCAAGTAGCGGACACTTTGTATATTGTTCTGAAAAATGCAATAAAAAATTCAACACTTTTGTAATGAACTTATAAACTTAATCAACTTATTTAAGACTAATAAAATAAAAACCTGTTAAAATGGCTTTTTTGAAATTAAAAATTGCTCTCACCTTGGATTTTTTGAAATTAAAAAATGCTCTTACCTTGGATTTATACTTCCGAAGTTTCCTTCAGGGAAATCCCATGGAAGATCAAGAGTGGTCCAGGTATCGTAGCTATCAGGAAAATAATACCAATGAAGGAGAACTGAACGATCGCGTCGCATGAACGGACGCGCGTATTCCTCTTCTAGAGGATCAGCGGAAGGATAAATAATGTGGGTAGCATCCGCTTCATTTTCAACAACTGATCCCTGATGTCGTCGAACGATTTCCTTGACTTTTGTAGCTGTTGCTTTATCAACATCAGGTCTTACGAATATACTAGGTAATGTTAAACATCTATTTTGAACTAAGGCACGTTCTGCGGCCGTTAGCATATCAATTAAAAGATTCATTCGAGAACCAGACTGCAAAAAAGAGAATATTTTAAATTTGAATATTTAGAATATTTTAACATTGGCTTGCAAAATTGCATTAAAATTATCAATAAATTAATGCGAGGGAAATTAATGCGAGGGAAATTAATGCAAGGGAAATTAATGCAAGGGAAATTAATGCAAGGGAAATTAATACAAGGGAAATTAATGAAAGTAACGGAAAATAATAAAAGTAACAGAAACTAATTAAAATAATAGAACTGATGTAAGTAAGAAAAAGCAATATTACTACAAAAAAATAATATAATAATCAAAAAGTATAACTATAAAAAACTAATATAATAAACAAAAAATAATATAACTAAAAAACTAATATAATAAACAAGAAGTAATATAACTACCAAAAAGTAATATAATTACCAAAAAATAATATAACAAAAAATAATAAAACTACCAAAAAATAATACCATAAACAAAAAGTAATAAAACTACCAAAAAATATCGTAAACAAAAAGTAATATAAGTAATAAAAACTAATATAAGTAAAAAAACTAATGTAAATAAAAAACGAACATAAAAAATGAACATAAAAAAACGAACATAAAAAAAACGAACATAAAAAAACGAACATAAAAAAATGAACATAAAGAAACTAACGTTAATTAAAAATCTAATACAAGTAACAAAATCTAATACAAGCAACAAAATATAATATAAATAAATAAATAATATAAATAACAGAAATTGTACAGACCTTTCCGACAGGAAAATCGAAACGTCGCCATCCATTTTCTTGTTTAAATTTATATGCAGTTCCTAATATATGACACAAACCTCCACCGGGTTTGAAATCAAGAAAGCATTTCATCTGTAAACGAAATTAATTAGTGATCAATTTCTCTAGCAAATTATACAAAAATTCTCTTACTTACAGGAATTCTAGTCATCTGCGGTTTAGAAACATTTTTTCCAAGATTGTCTTCTTGGAATTGAAGTAGTTGCACTACCAAAGTAGCCAAGGATTTGTTTGTAGGAGGATCAGTTTGTACGTACTGAAAAAAAAGTTAAATTTCAGTAAGTAAAATTCGCAAAATAGATAGCCACGAAGTAATCATAAACACTAAAATTAAATTCTAGCACTAAAATTAAATTTAAATTAAATTAAATTAAGTAAAGAATAAATCTTTAATTATAGACAACACACACACTGACGTTTAAAGAACATTCTAAAATTATAGGTTATAAATTATTGAACTGTTTAAAGCCCAGACCGGATTAATCCAGGGTTTTGAAAATAGACAAACGATTGAAATGCAACTTTTTCGATTGTAAAATAAAAACAGTTTGCTTGTGATTATTCGAAAAAGCACAGAAAGAAAGAGGATAATATACATCAAATAGACGCCGGGTTAAGGACTCACCTTCTTGCAATTTTTCAGGAGCCATTGTTTGACTCCATCCAGCAATGTGAGGATCTCAGGACTTTCGAAAAACTTAAGATTTGGACTTCCGTCCTTCTTTGGACCCAACGAGAGCATCGTGAACGGGAAATCTTTTTAAAATTCGTGAAAACTGTAGAGAAACAACGCTTTGCCAAACATCACAGATTGTATTACACACACACACACAACCAAAATGTGACCCGCCAATCATAGGTCCTTTTTTCAATTCACGCCCTTCGCTTTTCTTCTAACTTTGCAATCAAAAATGTATTTAAAATATCTTAAAAATAGATTATATTAAATACTTTATGTGAATACTCTCCAATTGATAATTTAGATGAAAAGGAAAATTAAAAAATAATTTCCAACTTGAAGCTACAATGGCGGGAAAATTTGAAATTGATTCAAACAAAAGCATAACTATTTTTGTTTTTTCTTTTAATTGTATAAAAAATATACAAAAAATTGTATAAAATACGTAATTTGACGTGTTATTTTTAATTAGCAAATGGAACAAAATATGCTAGAGGATAAAATAATATGTTTTATTTAAAATCATGGGAATATCAAACGGAAGTTTGGTCCAAGATGGCTACCGGAAGTAGACGTCATCTGTGCCACTGCCAACTAACGAGCTCGTTACGAGCTGCACTTTTTAACGGGGAAAAGTGACTTTTCTCCGTTTCTTCAGATCTTCTTTAAGTTTTGCACACTAAGTACGTCATTTTGTGAAGCGCAATTTTTATTTACGTACGCGTATAGTGTCAGATTTTTTATAAATATCGTAATCCAAGTTTCCCTTCTGGTACGATAGACAGGTACTGTTATTTTAGAAGCACCTGATTTCCCTGATGCTTTAATAATCATTGGTTTTTCAAATAATTGTTCACTTTTAAACAATAAACAGTTTTTTATTATTGATAATTTAATTCATAACAACTTTTGCGTTTCTTCTCAAGTGCAACGTACTTGACGTTCATCAACACATGTGTACCTTGTTCCCTGCTCAAGGCTAACATATATTACAAAATTAGTTTTCATTGTTCATTGAAATCGCAGAGACTCAACCGATTCTATATGTCATGATTGATAAATTCAATTATTTGCAGAGTCATCAAAAAGTAGCAGCAATCTTGTTCAACAGAAACTAAGAAATATGTTTATTTGGGACTGGTTTACTGGAGTTTTGGGTTATCTCGGTAAGTCATTTCGAAATTTTAAAAATATTTAAAAATCTCATAACTTTGATAAATCGATTGAATTCTCATTAAAACTGATAACGTTTCTTTAATGATTTCAAGTCTGTGAAGTTTTTAACAAGTTTCAAAATTGTGCATTAATTTTTGAAATTCGTTACTTTTAGACTTTCATCATAATGGATACTTTCGTAATTCTTTTTTTTTTAAATTAATACGCGGTAGAAATAACGTATATAAATATGTATAATTTCTGCTGCGTATTATCTCTGCTCAAATGAAAAATATTGCACGATAAGAACATCGAGGAATATTCCTTTTAAACATTCAATCTGGAAATGATTAATGCTTTTCTTTTTTGTTTATTGTTGAAAAATTGAGGTATATCGACACACGTTTGTCGAGGAAAATTTATCATTCTTGGCTTACCTTACTCGGGTCGTCATTCCCTGGTAAAAGCAGCTGTCGAAGAAAATCTTCTAGATCCCGTTGAGATTCAGACTGAAAGTGAGTAATTCTGGAGCTTTTGCATGATATCTGTTGTTTTAATTTCAGGGTTATGGAAGAAAAGTGGCAAGCTTCTGTTCCTGGGCCTGGATAATGCAGGCAAAACGACATTACTACACATGCTCAAAGATGACCGATTAGCTCAACACGTACCTACGTTGCACCCAAGTAACTAACTTATATTAACATTAATTATAATAATTACAACTTAACATCATCTTGTTTAAAAGACAAAAAAATTATCACGATTACAATGCTTCCTCTATAAGGAAGCAAAAATCATACAATTTTAATTTAATTAGTAATTTAAACAAAATTTGATCTCTTTGGATTACAAAGAGAAATAAAAACGATTTTTATCGATTTTAGTTAGGTACAAAAAACCTCGTTGCCTAGTGTATAAAATTTAAGAAATTTACAACAGAAACTGAATTGGACTTTGAAATGAGAATACAAAGGACAGAGACAATTTAGTTAAGGGCTTAAATGCGTTCTGTAATTTATAATTTAGGCAAAAATAATTTTATATTAAAATTGTAATTCTTTTGTTATAATACAAGAGAATTATAATTTTATCTACAAGAGTACTATAATTTTATCTACAAGAGTATTATAATTTTATCTACAAGAGTAGATTATAATTAGGAAAGAATTTACAAGAATAACTTCAAAAATTGTTCGATATTAAAAAACTATAATTGTAAATATTATCAGTAAGACTGGAAAATAATTATTTCGTTGTAATTAAACAAATTTTAATTTTCTTTTACTTTTTTTTCACTTTTTTACTTCTTTTTGGTTTAAATCATCATGAAAACAATTTTGAAATAATTCTAACTCGTATTTTAATGATAATAAAAAATCGTAAATTTTATTTTTTCGATTGCGGATGATTCACAATTATAAAACAAAATAATTAAATTCATTCGGAATAATTTTTTAATTCGCTGCAGGAATCTAAGTACGAAAAATAAAATCTTCGTGATTGGGATGTTTCCAAATTTCAACATTTTTAGATTGGTATTCGTCCAAACTGCAGTCTTTCCAAGTTAAAATGTCACATTGATTAGAAATTTAAATGTAACGAATTTTTGGCACATTGATTACAAATTTAAATGTAACGATTTTTTGACACTTTGAAATTCATTAAAATTATTCCTTCGTTATTTGAATAATAATTATATTTGTCTTTTAAACAAGATGAAGGCATTTTGAAAGAATTTAACTTTAACAGAAAATTCTTATTGTACGTTATCGTTTAACATTTCAGTTTGTTTAATTCAACATTTCAGTTTGTTTAATTCAACATTTCAGTTTGTTTAATTCAACATTTCAGTTTCTTTAATTCAACATTTCAGTTTCTTTAATTCAACATTTCTGTTGAGGTTTTCAACGTTCAGTTAATTTTGTTACGTTTATTTGCAACTTTATCGTAACCATATTTGTAACATGTTTTGTGACGTTATCGGGATTTAACTTTTTTTTGTACCTTGTTAACGTTTGTTATTTTTGTGTAATAATTTTTTGTCTCCGGCTTTATATTTGTACCTCTTTATGTAATTTTTACGTAATTTGAAAGATTTAATTTTACTCAAAAGGATATTTATCATGAGTATAAATTATGTAAAAAATGAGTGTAAATTAATTTAAAGAAACCTACAGCAACTATTTGTTGAAGTATGACGTCTGCGTGGATTAAGAGTTGATGCTTAACGTGACTTGCAAAATGTTTTATATGCTAATATGCATTTTTAATGAGTCGTAATAAAAAATGTATATGGATTCAGTTTTTGCTTTTAGCAATTCTAAAAGTGAATTTTTTAACTAAAAAACCAAGAACTCTTTTTCTGGAAAAAAAAACTGTTCGAAACCTGATATACTTTATTTGCTCTCATCTTTTTTAATAATTAAATTTAATTAGATTCTTCAATCTTTATTCTTTAATTTAACTAAATACTATCTTTTTGCTTCCTCATAGGGAAGCATTGTTTAAATTATGTAGATTTGAATAATGTGCAATAATTAATTTTGTGTTTCAGCGTCAGAAGAACTTTCTATCGGCAACATGAGGTTTACGACATTTGACCTCGGTGGTCACACTCAAGGTATTTAATTTTTAATTTTGATTTAAGTTTTTATTTTGATTTAATTTATTTCGATTTAATTTATTTTCATTTAATTTTTTGTTCATTTAATCTTTTGTTTATCCAAGATCTTTTAATTGGCTTTATAAATTGAAAAATATAATTAATTTTGCAGCTCGTAGAGTTTGGAAAGACTACTTTCCAGCTGTAGACGCTATCGTGTTTTTGGTCGATGCTAGTGACAGAGGTCGACTAGATGAATCTACAGCTGAATTGAATGCACTACTGACTGATGAACAGCTTAGTATTTGTCCGGTGCTCATCCTGGGTAACAAAATTGACAAGCCTGGTGCAGCGTCTGAAGATGAGCTCAGAAATAAATTCAATCTATACCAACAAACAACTGGAAAGGTAATAAATGTCCACAAATCAATTCTTTTCAAGATTTTGTCAAATTAAACTTTCTTGAAAACGAATTCTAAAAATTATACCTTTCTGAAAATAAAGTTTGAAAGTTTAATTTTGAAACTTTGGAAGATTAATTTTTAAACTTTATTTTAAAGTTTTAAGTTTCAAAATTAAAGTTTCAAAGTTATTAAATAATTTAAAAATTTAACAAGGAAGCAAGAAGTTGAAAATAATTACCAATTTTTGTTTTTACAAGCAGTGACTTGAAAATGTTGCTTGAAAGATTTGATTGATTGACGAAATTCTTTTCAGGGAAAGGTGGCACGTAGCGACATTCCCGGTCGTCCTCTCGAACTTTTCATGTGCTCTGTTTTAAAGAGGCAAGGCTACGGTGAAGGCTTCCGCTGGTTGGCGCAGTACATCGACTGAATACATTCAATTGCAGTTGAAACACTCCATTTTTCCAGTTATTTATTACTTTCCCTATTTCCGAATTCCTTGGGCATAGCAACACTAATGCCCTGCAGATGTTTGTGTTAAACACTTGACACATGCATAAGACTACAAAAAATCAAGTAGGGAAAGTACAATTTTATGACAGAATTGTAACCGTCTGACGGCTTTGCGACATTTGAATTAGTGAAATTACGACCTATTTAACGATTAATTATTATTATTATTAGTTTAACTATACGCACGTCTTTGATATTAACGTCGTATAGAAACACCAATTTTGTCCTAATTTAAAACAAAACAAAACTCGTGAAAATACCGGATTTCTCAACGTTTCAGAGCTCGTGTAATTAAGTGCTGTGAGTGTCGACGACATTGAAAAAAAAAACGATACGAACATTTTGATAAATAAAACACTAATAAAATAGCTAACGAAGAAGTCCAGCATTCTTGGCGATTTATTTCTTTCTGACAGTCACGAGCCAATCAACTTTTGACTCCTTATGGAGTATGTTTTTTAGCCACAGTTTGTGCAGTTTTTATATAACTGTCACTTTCTACTTTTGACAGGATTTGTTTATAAGTGTTCTGATTTAAGTCTCCCCTCTAAGTTAATTATCTGTTTTGCTCGATATTCTTTAAGATGAATGACAGTTTTTTCATTGTACAGAAATAGGTTTGCGTGATTAGACTTCTAAAAGAAAAGAGTTTGATGCACATACAGAATTGTAAATACCAAACGTAATTTCTTGATTCATTTTACGCAAATGCAATAATTGTGAACACTCTTCTAAACAAGATGAAGTCAAATCAATCAGTTCTATTTATTTTGTTGTAAGTCTTTCGTAAGGTGAGTCAGAGATTATCGAATGAGTCAAGAATGTTTGTTATAAATAATTGGTTTTTAATAAAAACATGTTCAGAATTTTATAAAATTTCCTTTTATCAAACAGTATAAAAAAATAGCGCCTTTGAGCTTACCCTTGAATTACAGCTTCGAGAGTGTTAATTCTAGATCATCTGACAGTGGAGAGAATCTCTTATTTACATATTCTTCTGTCACTTCGCTTAAACTTTTCGGATTCCACACCGGTTTTTGATCTTTGTCTACCAATAGGGCTCTAACACCTGTAGCATATCGAAAATAATGTAAAGGGAGAAATAACTTTTTGAAAGAAAAGTGATTTGAAAATAAGAGATAGATTTTTGAAAAGGATTTTAAAGATTTAAACAATTTTAAAAACGATATAAACTAGATTAGTTTTTAAAATTTGAATTGAATGGGCAAGATTTTAAACAAGATATAAAATAAGATGAAACATTTTTTTAAGAAATAAAAAGTGTCAAAGATGATAAAATGAATTGTTAATTTCGAAAAGCAAACCTTCATAAAAGTCGCCGTCCTTTGTTAGAGAAGCGCAAGCTAATCTGTATTCCATTTTTAAACATTCGGCTAAATCTTGCTCGGCTCCTATCTCCAAAGCTTTTTTTGTAACTCGCAATGAAGTTGGTGATACTTTTTGCAAAATCTCTATAACGGAATCTGCCCATTGAGATCTTTCTGCTTTCAATCTACGGTTCAAATTGTTTAAAAAAAAATTAATATATGCTTAATTGATATTAACATATTAACAGTTTCGTTTTTGCCTTTACTTTTTGTTGTAATTTCTTGTTTATAATTTTTTGTTTGTAATTTTTTGTTTGTAATTTTTTGTTTATAATTTTTTGTTTGTAATTCTTTGTTTGCAATTTTTTGTTTGCCTTTATACACAAATTTGTAATTTTCATTCGATTCTTTACTCATTTTTACGTGCAGTGATTAAAAAGAAACATAATGAATGCAACGTACTTGACCAAGATTTCCTCGATAGTTGGAGCTGAGAAACATCGATTGATTGGTACCATATGGGGCTGCAAACTGAATTCCTGTTTCAAGTCTTTCGATTGATAATTGTTCAAAACTGATTCGATGTCATCTTTGCTTGTTAGTAAATTTTCCATTAATTCTTCAAGTTGTTTTGCTGGTACGTAATGAGTAGCAATTCCAGCCAAATATACGTCCATGCCTTGAAAATTCGACAAATAGTTTAAAATTAAATTATGCATTTATTTAATAATTATTAAATTTTTAATTATTTAATAATTATTCTTTATGTATTATTCTTTTTACGTTATTCCTTAGGCATTATTCTTTTTACGTTATTCTTTAGGCATTATTCTTTTTACATTATTCTTTAGGCATTATGCTATTTTATTTATTTAATATTTTTTTATTACTATTTTTTATTACTAAATTTTTAAGATTTTATCATCATTTTTAAGATTTTAATTCACTACCTTTTAATCTATGTCCTGTGAGTCCTAAATAAAGGCCAAGTTTTCCTCTCAATCTTGGTAAAAAATGAGTACCACCAACATCCGGGAATAAACCAATTCCAGTTTCGGGCATTGCAAATAATGTGTTTTCTGTTGCTATTCTGTATTTGCCGTGAATTGATAAACCAACACCTCCGCCCATTGTTATGCCATTTAAAAGTGCAATGTACGGTTTTTTATAGGTCCCAATAAGGTGGTTTAATCTAAATAAAGATGTTAGGATTTAAAATTGATGGAATTTAATTAATTAACCGAATCATTTCGCGATACAATTTAAAAAAAGCTTCCTCATTGAAAAAGCAAAAAAAAACAATTGTTTACGTTAAGAGTTCCAATTTAGTTCATTTAGTTCATTTTCGTGTAATTTCAAATTTCAATTTAGTGTAATTTCAATTTAGTGCAATTTCAATTTAGTGTAATTTAGCTCATATCTCAGATAGTTAATTTATTAATTAATTGCCTATTGAAGAATAAATTTACGTGTATTCTCTTCGAAAGAATTCTTGACCCAATTTATGCCCATCTTTCTCATTTAAAGAAATGACTAAAGACTTGACATCTCCGCCAGCACAAAAAGCCTTTTCACCCATGCCTTTGACAATCACAAGTTTTTTTGAAGATTCCCATTGTTTGAGAACTGGGTAAATTTTATGGATCATAGAAAGATTAAGAGCATTCAGCGCTTTTGGCCTATTTAAAATTATCAGTCCTTTATCTTCTACCTGCAAAGTAAATAACTCTTTTCAATCAAATTTATGCAAATAAAACAAGAAACAAAACAATGAATGGTTTTAGTGAATGATTGTAAAATAAATAAACTCACATCTTTAATAATAACGTCTTCATCTTCTATGGACATTTTTGGATTTTTTTCCAAATTCCTCAAGGGCACTGTAAATATTGCAATTATTAAAATTATTAAAAATTAAAGAAACAAATTCTCTGAATAAAAACCTTATTTTGAAAAGATCTTTTGGAGTATAATGAAAACAGAATTGAATTTAAATACTTACTTGTCCCTAAATGTAAGCTTCTAATTATTTTTGGAGTATGAATGATTGGCACTAGCTTCATACATGCTATTTTCGTGGAGATACTTTTCAACTACGTAAAAAATTAGTTTGCACAATATTAATAATTTATGAATTATCGTTTCTCACAAATGTTGCTTTTTTAAGAAAACGAGCATTTACGAAACGAATTAAACAACCATGAATGAATTAAATTTGAAAAAGGATTGACAAATGTTAAGACAAAGTTATTGATAAAGTTATTATTGATTATTATAAATCACAATATTGACAAAAACATTTACAAATCACAACATATTAGTACAAATTCACAATATTAACTAAGAATGTAAAATTTTCTTACCATGTTTATATTGATCTTCAGTCTTTTAAAAGTTGGATTCACTTATTTAAAAAGTGATGGGGCAAAGGGCAATTGTTCCTTTTTAAAAGAGATCAAAAGCACACACAAGTTATTAATCACACAATTAAAAAAAAGTATAAAAAGTAATCTAACCTTTTTGAGGTTAGGATTGAAGAAACAAGTATTTTCTCCTCTAAAGTATATTTTTCCTCGTATTTCGTAATTCTCCAAATTACTCGCATAAAAAGGTCAACTATTATCTACTAGCGAACCCAATTAATTAAATCACCTGATTACGAAACATTTCCATGGACAACAAATAAAATCTGTCTAAAGAAAAAGAACTAAGTTTCGCGCGTAATTTTTGAAAATTTGTGTTGAAAACGAAACGCAATTTGATTGGTGCTTTTAACGATTCTATTATCCGATTGGTGGAAACTTTTAAAAAGTATTCCAATTGGTGGACAAGATAACAAACCGGAACTTGTTTTTCGCAGTGAAAAACAGCCTTTATTTATATATAAATTGTATATATACATACGTATTCTGTACAAACAACGTGTATTTTGTTGTGTCATTTTTGATGTTTGGGGAATTCATTGTTGACAGATTCACATTTTTGAGGCTTTTTCTCAATTGTTAAAAAGTAGAATCCTTGGCCCAATTATGTGACTATTTGGAAATTCATTGCAGTTTATAAAAAGAGATGTCAAACGTTAAGACTCGACAATCAATGCCAATTTTGGAGTATCATTCACATTTTGAAATTAGGTGATAACAAAAAGAATATGCGATGTACGAGGTTTTTATCAGCGGTTATCGCTTAGCTGATGTTTCGCATGGAAAGCCATATTACGTTTATTCCGTCGAAATGGTTGATTCAAGCAACGGAGCAAGGCATTTCGTCGAGAAAAGATACAGTGAATTCAACTCCTTACATCGTCTGGTAATTCTTTTAGTAATTGTACAACTTATTCAAAATTTTAAATTTTAATTCTTTGCAACCATTGTTGCTAAATTTTTGCTTGTTGTTGCTAAGTTTTTGTTTGTTTTTACTAAGTTTTTGCAATGCTACTTACTAATGCTTTAGGTACAATTGAAAGATGATTTAAATTCCAATTAGTATTTAATTTCTTTTCAAATTTGATTCTTTAAAATTAGAGCATCATGAGTGTTACTTTATATTGCAGTTAAAAAAGGAGTGTGAAAAAAAAGAATGCGAGACAGCCTCTTTTCCACCTAAGAGAGTTCGAAATTCAAATCCAAAAGTTTTGGAGCAAAGAAGAGCTGCTCTGGAGCAATATATGCAAAAAATGTTAAAATTTTCCAATACAAAGCATCAAGTTTTAAATTTTTTGGGTCTCGATAATCAACCTCTTAGACTCAACAACAAAAGGTAAATTTTGTTTTATTATTCTTGCCTAACGATGTTTCAAAATTTCAATTTCAAGGCATAAATATAGTATTATTTTTCTTGTTTATAAAACCAATTTCTCTATATTCATTTTATAATTCTTTATAAGTAATTTATTTACTTTTTTATAAATAAATGTTTCTTTTTATAAATAATTGTTTCTTTTTATAAATAATTGTTCCATTTTATAAATAATTGTTCCATTTTATAAATAATTGTTTCTTTTTATAAATAATTGTTCCATTTCAAATAAAATTCAAATTGATTGTAGAAAGTAAATCAAAATGATTGAATAAACATGATTTTACGGAATGAAACTCATTTTCAAGGAATTTCGAATTAAATGATTGTTTTATCGGATTTCAGAGTAATTCAAAGAGCATTAGACACAGATTTAAATACCACTCAACGCTATGCGCTGACTCATCAGCCAATTTTTCATTTTAATCATGATCCATACGTTCAAGCAAGTACATCATCTACACTTCCAGATATAGTTACCAACGGTGTTTTGCTTGGAATTTATGAATCCAGGAACCCTGATTAATGATCAAAAGAGACTCAATTCGAACAAATAACTGGAGATTTATCTATTAAGCTATTTTAGATTTTTAACAGATTCAAGTATTATTTTATTGGATCAATTTTATTAATTGACAGGATTACGAAAATTTTATCACTCTATATAATTATGTTATTTTAGAGCGTCTATTTTTTCAAGAATTATTTATATTAAAATGGAGTTTATATATATGGATTATTTTCTCTAAACCCCTTCAAATTCGTTTCTTTTCCATTTAAACATTAATTATTTTAATAATGTTATTGTAATAATGTCTAATTATTTTGTTTGCCTATTGTTTTATTCTTTGAATCTTTCATCCTTTTCATTATATATTAATTTATCCATCACTCTTTACATTGAATGCATTTTTAACGAAGCTTTCTTTTGAGTTGATTCATATTAAAATTTTTTCTTGCTCTCTTTTGAGTCGATTCATGTTAATATTTCTTGGTTCCTTATTTTCACACATTGCATTTTGAATGTTATTCTTTATGAATGTTTTCTTTATGAATGTTTTCTTTATGAATGTTTTTCTTTACGAATGTTTTTCTTTATAAATGTTTTTCTTTATGAATGTTATTCTTTATGAATGTTTTTCTTTATAAATGTTATTCTTTATTTCGTAACCATCATTGTTTAAATTTTACTTTCCATTTCAATCAACTTTAATTTATCGTTTCTTTATATTAATTTAACGTTATATTTAATTTACCATTCTTTCATAAGAGTATTCTAAATTTTCAGAATTATGTTCTCTTCACCATTCTTCACTGATGCAAAAAGCCCCCTGAAAATGTCTTAATCATAAATTCTCGTAGTTTAAGAAATATTAACGTTCTTGATAAAAATGGATTAATCGAGAAATCATTAGAGTATTTCAACATTTATTGCTTTAAAAATTTTTAGGATAACAATCAAGTTGACCATTAAAATGTTGAACGAAATTTCGAGTATCTACATCGAAAGGGAGAGCGAACGAGCGTTACAAAATAATAATTTAGTCAATTACCCTACAATAATAATAAATTGTCATTATTAATGACGTACGCTTGGGGGAACAAAGTTGTCTCTGAATGAATATGCATGAAAGAAGTATTTAAATACAGAACTTTCGTTTTTATTCTGCCATACCCTCTGCTATCGTTACATTACATAAAACGATTAAACACTATCCTATCACTTGAAAGAATTATTATAATATTGCAAGGTTTGTCGAACCGTCGATCTTACTGAACGACGTCCATTATATAGAAAATATGTCTTATTTATTTACAATATGTAATCCTCATTATTTCCACTTGAAAAAGGAATTTTGGATATATGTATGTATTACTTTTTTCAGACAAGTATTCATCGATCAGTCATATCCACTGAGTATTTAGTATCTTAATTTTTGTTTCTCTCTCTCTCTCTCTCTCTCTCTTTCTCTCTTTTTCTCTCTTCGACAGTTAAAACCGACGGTACACTACGTTATAAGCCGTAAAAGAAATCGATATTTTCAATTTGGTACTCGCGACCAAATTTTTACTCGTCTTTTGTGCATTTTTTCCATAACACACACACATACACGCATATATACTCGATTTTATATATATATATATATATATCTTAATTGATATATTTATATTTATTTATTTATATATATATATTGTACCAATACTAATGCGCTTCATCAACAATACATCATCGTTTATTACATGTCACTATAATTTTTTGTCATTCATATAGTACATATATTTCTAGAAAAGAACCATTCATTTTTGTTATTATTAGGTATTTACAGAGCAATTTTTTTCAACCGTTTTTTTCTAAATCGCCATTCAATTTTCAAATTCTAAAACGAGCATCGACTCGTCGATTTAACAACAAAATTCTCATATTTTTTTTACATATCTTTACATCAAATACAAAAAAACAAGACTAATCTTATTTTTTTACAATTCTCACTTATTACTGGCAATTATAGATTTCTCTTCAACTGCTTTTTGAAAAGAATCTTCTAAAATGAAGAGAAGCTAAAAATTCTCTTTCGTTACACAGAAATCGATTGCCAGAAATAATGTACCTAAATTTTGAGCCAAAATATTTGCATTTTTCTAAAAAAAATTGAATTTTATTGCATTTTTTAGAAAATGGCACTTTTAGAAAATTGCATTTTTTTACAAAATTGCATTTTCTATTTCAAATTCAATCTCGTGTGTTCAATTTTGTTGAAATCGGCGAATTCGTTGAATTAGTGAACAATCAAACTTGTGAAATGGCATTTACAAAATGTCGTCAACAAAATTTGAATAAAGTCATTTTTCAATTCAGACTCGAAGCTTAATACTAAAGTTGCATTAATCTTTTCAACTGATTAAAATTTAATTATCAAAACGATGAATTAAAATTCAATTTTTCTTTCAACTAAACATTGGTTTAAATCAACCAAAAGTTGAGTTTGCATCAACCAAAAGTTGAGTTTGTATCAATTAAAAGTTGAGTTTGTATCAACCAAAAGTTTAGTTCACATCAACCAAAAATTGATTTCAAATCAACCAAAATTGAATTTAAATCAATCCAAACTTGAAATTTAATTTGAAAGTTCAATTTTGTTTCTGACTGTTAACATGCGATTTAACTCATCATTTTCGCTTCTGTCTCATTTATAGTAATTTGTGCTAAACGACAATACCTTGACCAACAGATTTGAATTGGCAATTAATCGGTCTGCAATTTTTTTTTTAAATATTCATCTCATCGTCGCTTGCTACGGTACAACGTATAGCGCTTCAAATACTGGTAAAGTGTTAAGTGACAAATCTTGAACCTTAACAAACGTACATTTTACAAAAAATCTTAAGCTATCCTTAACAGCATTTAAGCAGCTTAAGTACCTGAATCTAACTTTGGAAAACTCTGTTGCTTTCTTATGATAAAAGTGTTTTTTTTTCAATGCGTTTTACAAGAATTTTCATCATCTTAGTATAAATGCTGTTGGTACGACTAAGGAACGGCAAAAGGCCGCACTATCACTGACAAATAAAAATTTCTTTTCGCTTTTTATTCCCTTTTTTTGCTTTTTCATTTCTCAATAATGATTTAAGTCTTTGATGTCGTTCAAAAATACGCGTCTATCTGATGCAACGTTCGTTTGAAATGTACACATAGACAAGTTTCTAATTTTTTTTTCTTTTCGTTAATGTACAGGAAGTTGTAGAAGTCGCTTTTAATTTTTAGAAATAGCAAAAATCTCGCATTTTTACAATGTTTAACGCAACCGAGAGAGAAATGGAATTGTAAATCGACGGTGAAACCAACAATGTTTATGTTAAAAGAAAAAATTGTATGAAAAGTTGAAAAATCTCACGCACATTGTTAATTCAACTTATAGTTAATTGTTTCATTTTACTTACAGTCAATTTTATAATTCAAATTACAGTCGCTTTTCTAAATTTAAATTACAGTCATTTTTTAAATTCAAATTACAATCATTTTTTTAAACATTCTTTTAATTAAACATTCTTTGAATTGAACATTCTTTGAATTAAACATTCTTTGAATTGAACATTCTTTGAATTAAACATTCTTTGAATTAAATATTCTTTAATTAAATATTTTTCAATTAAACACTTTCTTAATTTAACATTTTTTTAAATTTAATGTTTTTTTTCATTTTAAAGTCAATTTTTTGAATTGTGCAGACAACTTGTCGAATAAAACTTAAAACTACCTTTTTGAAATTATAGATACTTTTTTAATTTCTATGTCAAAGGTTTTTTTTTACAATTCACGTTTTTTTCTAAATGAACACAATTCACATCCAAAATTTACAGTTTCAATTCAATAGAAAGGTAATTACATAAAATCATTTTTCAAATGAAATTGATGAACATTAATATTAAATACACAATTTATTAAACTCGAGTATTTTTATAATGAAAATCAGCCAAGATTGGAGCTAAATTAAATCTAGGTAATTCTACTTCAAGTACATTCAAAAACGTCTGTTTACAATTTTTAAAGAAAGATGATCGATTTAACAAAAACAAATATTTACACCATAAAAGTTCTATAAATACAAATCGATTGTAAATAGATCAACTATAATATATATTATACATATTATATAATATTTATAATGTGCATAATTTTTATTACTTACATATTTTTTTACAATGTCTATAATATTTATTATGCATTATTTATTATGTATATTATATAATACTGTTTTCTATATATATTTATATATATATTATACAATATGTATAAAATTTCCAAGATTGTAAGTTTCACCGTCATTATTTTTACAATTAGAAACGATAATGAAATGATTGACTGCAGGCATTCACACATCACAAGGGCACGTGGAAATATGATATAAATTTGACGTTTTGTTTAAAAACTTATAAATCAGACAAAGCATTTTGTACTAAAGTGCAGCGATGTAATTATTTTAACGAGTTATCTATGCAGTCTACATAATGTACAAGTATGAATTTATTCATGCACTGTGACGAGGTACAATCAGGCCAGAAAAGACAAGTGATCCGACTCATTAACTTGCAATCATTCATAATAAATTAAATAATTTACTTTAATTAGAAAACTACAGTGTAAGTATCGTCTGCTACTCCCTTCGTTTTACCCAACGTAAACAATGGCACGGAAAAGAAGATCACAAGAAAACTATTAAGATTTCCGCAACTAAAAAATAAAGAGAACCAACTCTGGTTTACAAGAGAAAATAAGAAAAGAAAATATATATTCCTTTATTAAAGGAAAATTTGCTAAGAAAAGTCTCGCAATTAAATTGCTGAAAATATTTACAAAGGAACTTTAAAAAAATAGAACAAAAAATCCCTGAGGGTATTTGCTAATGTCAAACTGTAGTTTAAAAATTAAATTACATACTTTACATTTTAAATCTATATCTTTTTTATTTTATAATCAGCTTCTTTTTTCATCAGTTTTTTTAATTAGCATCTTTTTAATTAGCTTCTTTTTTAATTAGCTTCTTTTTCAATCAGCTTCTTTTTCAATAAGCTTCTTTTTTAATTAGCTTGTTTTTCAATCAGCTTCTTTTTAAATCAGCTTCTGTTTTAATCAATTTCTTTTTAAATCAACTTCCTTTTTAATCAATTTCTTTTTAAACATTATGATTTGATATTGATAATTAATTTCAGTAATTACAGATTATTAATGAAAATAAAATATTTAGACAAATTCTGAATTTAAAATCTCATTACTTGCTCTAGAGGTTCTTTTTTTCTTTTAAACTACTTGCTAGAGAACACATAAAATAATTTATCAAAATTGTAACTAGAGGTGATTGAAAACGGAATGTGTACGAAACATTTGGTCTGATCATTTGGCCCGATTTCTCTGTCGCAAGATTGTGCATCATAGATGCTGCAAGTTACAAATCTGGATAGTTCTTTCAAGAATCAACACATAACGTTCTTTCAAAAAGCTACACAAATCGTTCTCTCGAAAACCCACACAAATCGTCCTCTCGAAAATCTACACAAATCGTTCTGTCGAAAATCTACACAAAATCATTCTCTTGAAAATCTGCACAAATTTTAAGAAAATTTGTGTAAATTTGACTCAAAAGAAAATTAACACAAATTAAAATCGTCCTTTCGAAAATCAACACAAATTGCTCTTTTGAAAATAACTAGAAATTTTTTTGAAAATCACTAGACATTTTTTAATCACTAGACATTTTTTTGAAAATTACTAGACATTTTTTTGAAAATCTACACAAAACGTTCTCTTGACAATCTACAACAAATTTGAATAGTTCTCTCAAAAATCTACACAAGTCGGTTTCGCTTATTTGTTTTATGACTCTATATCTCACCCGGGAGCCTCACCCTTTGACTAGATTTCATTTCTAAAGTTCTTAATAGTTTACGCTAAGTCTGCCATTCATGATTCATACTATCACTATAATTGTATTAACACCTAAAAGTAAAAGGATGACCTAGTCTTACCAAGAATTCTAATAAACTGTTTACCTCTTGCGAGCGAATATATTCAACGTTATTTCTATATTAAAGGAGAGTCCCACCCTTTAAGAACTACTCGAAAAGCTTTTAAATTATGTACAGTCGTCTGAAATTCTGATTTCAGTTAAAACTTATAATTCACCTTAATCCGACGATTCTCAATGCTCACGAATCCAGTGATTATGAATTCAAACGAATCCAGCGATTACGAATTCAAACGAATCCATCGATTGTGAATTCAAACGAATCCAGCGATTCTGGATTCAAACGAAGTCAACGATTCAAAATTCAATCGAATCCATCCCTTGTGAATTCAAACCAATCCATCGATTGTCGATTCAAACGAATCTAGCGATTCTGGATTCAAACGAAGTCAGAGATTCAGAATTCAATCGAATCCAGCGATTGTGAATTAAGATGAATCCATCGATTGTGAATTCAAACTAATCTAGCGATTCTGGATTCAAACGAATCCAGTGTTTCAGAATTAACATGAATCTATCGAATTGACACGAATAGATCTTTTTATTTTAATCTTTTGCCATCAATTCAAACGAATCCAGTGATTCAGAATTCACATGAATCCATCGAATTGACACGAATAGACATTTTCATTTTATAATATTTTGCCATCTTCTAGCGTATAAAATGACGCATGAATTAGAGAAAAAAGAAATAAAATGAAAACGTGTATTCCTAAATTCTAAATTCACAAGAATCCATTGATTATGAATTTGTACGAATCCATCCATTATGAATTCACACGTATCCATCGATTCTAAATCCAAGATTCCATCGATTATGAATTCACACGAATCCATAGATTCTAAATCCAAGAATCCATCCATTATGAATTCACGTGAATCCATTGAATCCGAACTCACTTGAATCAATTGATTTCCAATTCGCATAAATCCTGCAATTCTGGATTGTTTTACAAAATTCATATTTCACAGCGAATATTTTAAAGAAATTCATATTTTCCTTTGATCCAGGGATCCTTTGATCAATGGATCCTTTGATAAATGGATCCTTTGATCGATGGATTCTTTGATCGATGCATCCTTTAATCTATGGATTTTTGAACCCAAAGATCGCTAGTTCATTAATTCAGAAGTCCCTGGATCAAAGGATCCTTGAATGATTAAAAAGACCGAATTTACATTAGAATACAAATGATCTTAAGATATTCAAGTCAGAGTATAATCGCTAGGACTACCTTTTCTTTCCAAGCTGCTTGGATGCCAGTCTCTTCTTCAATTTGTGTTCGAGTTTCACTGCTTTTTTCTTTGGCCTTTCGGGTGATCCGTTGCAGCAAGCACAGCCCTTTTTCACATGACCTCTCAGACTAGATCTTCTAGCACGACAGTCCGGCTCAACAGACGCATTGTGACTGGTCTCGTCGTCGGAAGGTTCCGAGGTTTTGTCACTAGAAACGACATTAGTCTCGGATATGGAATCACTCTTAAACCTCTTGGCAAGCATGTGTTTTGGATCAGCGCGATTCAAAACAACCCTCGCCGTGACGTGAAGCTTGTCCTTGGCTTTCAGATAAGTACAATGATCGCTGGTGATCTTGACACTGCTGCTTCTCACGCCATCGTCCAAGCCATTGGTCAGGATGATGTCTTCCGGCTGGCTATTGAGCGATTCTCCGATACTTGAGTCGTCGTCCTCGCTGCTCGACCTCGTTCTCTCTGACATCGGACTATCCCAAGACAGATATTCGGCTCTCGTGATCTTATTGGTTGCACGTTTCTTGTTGGAATAAGTGTACTTGTGCGTGGAAAGGAGCGGCCCAGCGATTGGAGAAAGAGGAGATGGAATTGTAACGTCTGCGGTGTTAGCACCGAGGAGGGTTAAGCTCTCGTCCCCCGAACTGGTGATGGAGGCGTTGTTGGTATTGACTTCAGCAGGAAGCGATTGGGTGTCAATGTCCATGTCGAGTTTGATATTCGATGGAGTACTAGACAAGCTGCTGGGAGTGCCTTCTTTAGATCCTCGTCTCGAGTTCAACTTGGGCCTGGAAGTATCTTTGGAAGAGTCATTTTCAGTCGAGGGAATGTTAGCAGGAGATAATCTGGACAAGTCTGAATTGCTGTTGGAAGCATCGTCCTGACTGAGATGATCTAAACTGAGCCTCATGTGTTTGACTGGATTTCCGACATCGTCGACTTTTTCTCTTTTCGCTCGTTTCACAGTGTCTTTCAAAGTTCTGGTCCTTTGGACGACATTTCGCCTCCGCTCGTTTGTTCGAAGATCAGCGATGGGACTTGCGTCTCTGCTGCCGCTCGAGGAATCCAGTGATCGAAAATAGGAAGAGCCGTAGGATTTGATGCCAAGGGATTGACTGCAAGAAGCGTCTTGTGAGGAATGATCGAAAGAAGGTGAATGATTGTTGTCGAAGAGCAGATCAGCTTCGGGAAACAAATCACTTGTACTTGGCTCATCAACTCCAAGATCTTCGCATTCTTCGGACAAGCTTTTTTGGAGTTTCAATTCCCGTTCAAGAGCGGCGTTTTTTCGTTCCACTCTCTGCTGCAGCAGTTCTCTCGGGGTTGGATGAGGCTTTGCGAGACTGTTTTTATTGGAATACTGTTGAAAGGGTTCGAGAGAGTGATTCATGAAATATTTTTTTGTGTTTGGTTGAAAAACGTTACTGCCGGCCAATTCAATGGTCTGATTTTTATTAATGATTTGTAAAACATTTTCAGTGCCCTCTGGATCTCTGGATGTAATCTTGAATGATTCCATGTTTAAAGAGTTGGTCGACGTCGGAACATACCTCCAAGGTGTGTCGGGTGATGGTTTTCTGTCGGGTTCCCAAGCTTCTTGTAACCTGGCATTTCCGCAGAGAATTCCATTACCGATCTTTCCAGCTGGGTCAATCGAATCGATGGATTGCCTGATTGGTGACTGTTGACTGTCTGAGCTACTGGGTCCTCCAGTCACAAGAAACTGGGCAGTATTGTCCAAGTTGCTGACTTGCTTGCTGACAGACGTCAATGTGGCACTCGATTCTAGAAATAAGATAAATCAGGTGAAATTTCGTGTATTTAATCACAATATTTATAAACAACACGTGCTGTTTAATTTGAACATAAACGCAAGCTGAGATAAATCGAGAATTCTATTAAAAAGCAGGGTTAATAAACTAGTAAATTTATTTATTATAAATAGTAAATTTATTTAAATTTAATATTTTATTTATTATAAATTAAAATGAATTCATTCTTCTTCTTCTTAAAATGAATTCATTCAAAATCAAAGTAGGGAAGAAAAATGATTATGAAATTACATTGATAATGAAGAATAAGAGCACTTGGGGTAATTTAAAACAGAACAACAAATTAGAATAAAAAACACAACGAAATAGGACTAAAAAACAACAAGAATAGAGCAAAATAGAATAAAAAATACAAATAAAAGAAAAATAAGGGAAGCAAAAAAAAATTGGATAAGAAATAGGACAAAATAGAATAAAAAACACAAATAAAAGAAAAATAAGAGAAGCAAAAAAAGAAAAACAAATAGGATAAAAAATAGGACAAAAAACACAAACAAAAGAAAAATAAGAGAAGCAAAAAAAGAAAAAAAATAGGATAAAAAATAGGACAAAAAGGAATAAAAAACAAATAAAAGAAAAATAAGAGAAGCAAAAAATAGGATAATAGGACAAAAAAGACTAAAAAAACAACAAAATAAAATGAAAAAAAAGAACCAAATAGAATGAAAAAAAAACAAAATATGATACAAAAACGGAACAAAATACAATAAACAAATGCAACAAAAATGAATAACAGAGCTTTTTGTAAAATTCTCAATTTACACACAAATTTCAAAAATGAGTGCAAGATGTTAAAATTGAAAAATACTACCACTGAAAGTAGCAAATATGATTGAAATCTATGTAAAACTAATTTTCCTTTTTTAAATAATATGCATTCGAAAAACGAACAATGTTGAAGTACACACAAAAAAGATGAATATTTCGAAACAAAATGAAACACAACGGGCACACAGAAAAGTTGCGATTCCATAGAAACGCTTTATATGCAAGCCAAAACTTCGTAAATTAATGTCCAGGTGATAAAAATGGTTAATCAAGCACAATTCTACAAATCAATTTTGAAGATTACAATATTTTCCCAGACAATTTTAATTTATTTTTCAAAAAGCTGGGAAGAGTAAGTTTTCACAAAAAGCTAAAAAAAAATGGTTTAAAGATAAATTTTTATTCTTTGACAAAATAGCATGATGAAATAACATGACAAAAATCGTGCTTAACAAATGAAACTGATTTGCGATTCTAAACACTAACGTACTAAATGCTTGTAATAACTGTAAATAAATAAATAACATGTCAAGCTTCTTACAAGAGATGTGCATTTTTGAATCTTGATTTAATTTTTTTTTTATTATTTAATTATTTTTAATTTTAAAACCATTTTAAGTATTTTGAAGTATTTTTGAATAGTCTGAAGTATTTTAAATACTTTTAAAATATTTTTAAAAACTAAAATTTTAAAATCTTTTCATACTTTATTTAATACTTAAAATACTAACATTTTTAAATACTTTGCAATAATTTGAAGAATCTTGAAATATTTTCAGGTCAAATAAAATATTTTAACGTAATATAAAGTATTTTGAAGTATTTTAAAGTAGTTTTAAGTATTTTGAAATATTTTAAGAACATTTTAAGTTTTTTGAAAATATTTTGTTTTTTTAAGTGTTTTTAAATATTTTGTTGTATTTTAAAATATTTAGAAGCATTGGGAAGTATTTGAAAATATTTTAAAGTAATTTTAAATATTTTGAAGAAGTCTGAAGTATTTTAAAGTAGTTTTAAGTATTTTGAAATATTGCAAAGAAATTTTAAGTATTTTTAAATATTTTGTAGTATTTTTAAATACTGAGAAGTATTCGTATTTGGCAATATTTTAAAGTAATTTCAAGTATTTTTAAATATTTTGAAGTATTGGGGAGTATTTTAAAATATTTTAAAGAAATTTGAAGTATTTTAAAATATGTTGAAGTATTGGAAAGTATATGGAAGATTTTCATGTATTTTAAATTATTTTGAAGTACTTTGAAATATTTTAAAGCAGTCTGGAGTATTTTGAAATATTCCAAGAAAATTTTAAGTTGTTTAAAAATATTTTGTAAATTAAAACCGTGATCGGTAGTACCAAAAAGAAACTAAATAATATTTTGTAATTTTTTTTTAAGTATTATAAAAAATTTTGAAGTATTGTAAAGTATACGGAAATATTTTTATGTATTTTAAATTATTTTGAAGTATTTTGGCGTATTTTAAAACAGTCTGGAGTATTTTGAAATATTTTAAAGAAATTTGAAGTATTTTAAAATATTTTGAAGTATTGGAAAGTATTTTAAAATATTCTAATGTATTTTTAAATATTTTGCAATATTTCGAAGTAGTTTGAAGTATTTTAAAGTAGTTTCAAGTATTTTGAAATATTTCAAAAACATTTTGAGTATTTTTAAATACTTTGAAATAGTTTGCAGTTTTGTTCTGTAAAAAAAGTATATTATTGATTTTGTTAAAACTTAATAAACATCATAAACTAAAGAAATTAATTAAAAAAGATGTCCATGGTATAGATAAAAATTCCATGAGAATTCCACATTTTCCACATTTTCCAAAGTTGTAAAAACCCTGAGATATTAAAAATATTCCCTGACTTTAAATACAATTCCCTGACATTCCCTGATTTTTCCTTGACTAATTGTAAGCAAATTTCCTAACTTTTCCCTGACCACTGGACATCCTCAATTTGACAAATTAGAGTTTGAATCCCAATAAATTGAATGTAAAAACTAATCAATTGGTAAAAAATTAAATAAATAATAATAAATTTGAAACAGATTTTTTAAAAATTCAATTTCAAAAAAAAAATTTTAAAAATTGCAAAAAAATTGCAAAAAACTTGAAAAAAATTGAAAAAATAACAATTTTTTAAAAAATAATCTTTCGATTCAAGATTCAATGAGACTGAAAATCTCGATTAGCACACCTCGGCCTAATAAAACAAAAACAGTCAAGAGACAATAATTCTCTCTCCAAGCGAATCGTGCAGAAAAAAATCTGAAAAACTGATGGCTGAAAAAAATACTGAAGCACAACCAAGCTAACGAAATAATAATACTCTTGAGCATGTAACGCAAAAAAATAAGATGCAATCCAACGAACAAAGTACACACAAGCGATTTTCCTCGTCTCATTCCTCTAGACCAATTCTTACCGAGTTTGATATTAGTTTGCAGTGGTGTTGTAATAGCGGACGAAGCCGCAGTATTTCCAGCGATTAAAATCCTCGGAATGTTCTCGGAAAGGCCAGCAGTACTGTCTTCGAGTTTTCTCTTAACTGTCTTGGGTGAGATAATCTTATCACTCGCAGAAATTTCAGTGGATGCTTCTTTCGTCTCTCTCTGCTGATGAGTACTATTAATGACAGACACTTCCGCGGGAGTAGCATAAGCCAGTGCAATGGTAGCATTCTGTATCGAGACCGGTTTATCACTCTGATTATCCTGATTACTTCGTTTCTCAACAGTTGCATTCGACGCCAAACACACGACACTCTCCTGCTTAATATCTCCCGGTGTCGACAATTTCGCAATCGTCGAATTAAAGAATCTCGCACCCTGCAACGTGAGATTCGGATTGCTCGTGATGACACCACAAATCTGTTGATTATCACCCACATCCGACAGATTTCTCTGAATTAAACCAATAGTCTTATTAACCAGGATCGCATTAGTACTCTGTACGCCTGTTGTTTCCTTGCTACTCATCTCGCTTGCACTATTTTTCTCCAGAACCCCTTCACCGGTAAATTGAGCAGTGGCACTACCCTGCGGAATCACAATCGTAGCACTTTGACTCTGATTCGTTAAAGTCTGCAAAGTGGGGATCTTGACCTGTTTCACCTGAGTGGGCTGCGAAATGATTTTGCCCTGATTCAGAAAACTCTGCAACACCAGAGCATTCGAGACTCCACTGGCACCACCTGCCGTTCTAACAGTCGCTGGCACTGTCGCTAACAATTTAGACCCTCCCGAGACAATAGTAAATTGCTGAGCACCTTTCATTAAATTCATTGGTAAAATTTGGTAATTACCTGACATGAGTACGGCCGTGCTACCCATCTTGCCGGTAACGGAAGCCAACGCCTCGGAAACACTGATAGATCCCTGATTCGATTCCTGAACAATAACAGCTCTAGGTTGACCAGCATTGGGTTCTGTAAAAATTAAATTCCTCCGCTTTACATTCAGCTCCACCGCGTCGTTGGATTCGTTCGTGTTCCTATCACCAGAGTCGTTAGCATTAGAAGCAGTGGAAGGCTCATCTGGAGAAGTGAATCCCGGACTATCCTGAACTTGCGCAATCCCACTCGACGAATCTTCACTTCCCATCGTTCTCCCCAGATCTTCGGTGCTCGGACTCAGTTCCGAAGACTGCTGACCGGATTTCGATTTCCCCGAGCCGGATTTCTTCCTCTTGGACGATTGACTAGGATTCGTGGGTGGATTCGAGCGTCTCCTGGGTGCCGGTTTGTTGTTAAGATCCGGGGAATTTCGCAGTTGTTCCGCGTACTGGGTGAGTATTGCGTAGATCCTCTGCGCGGTCTTCTCGTCCTCTTGTGGCTTCTGCTGAGGTTTTGGTATCGGCGAGGCTTTCGCGGTATTAGTTGCGCTCGTCTTCACAGTCTTGGGTGTCGACTTTTTGCTCGACTTTGGAGAAGCCGTGGGTGGGGTTTTTCCGGAAGGGGCTGGCGTCACACAAGGGCTGGACGAACTCTGGGAAGTGACGCTCAAGGCGGGAGAAGCAGCCGGTTGGCAGTAGCTCGTCACCACCACGACTGGTGTAGAGTTGGTTACTTTCGGCGCTGTTGACGTTTGATTAACATAGGCTAGTGAGACCTTTTGCGAAAACGTCTCTGGCTGGAAAGTCACACTGCTGCCGTTGAATTCCGAACTGTTTTGCGAAGGTATCAGGAGCTGTTGAGCCAGAGCGCTGATTGAAGCTTGCTGAGAGAGCGTTTTTGACTGATTAGTGTTCTGGCTACCTTGCACGGAACTGTGTACTGAGCCTTGAACGGAACCCTGAACGGAACCTTGTATGGAAACTTGTATTGACCCTTGTATTGCACCTTGTATTGAACCTTGTACTGAACCTTGTACTGGACCTTGTACTGAACCTTGTACTGAACCTTGCACTGTACTTTGAACTGAACTTTGCAATGTACCTTGCAATGTACCTTGTACGGAATTTTGTACCGTTTGTATTGAACCTTGTACGGAATTTTGTACCGTTTGCATTGAACCTTGTACGGAATTTTGTACCGAAGCTTGCATTGAACCTTGTACTGATCCTTGCAAGGAACCTACAGAGCCTTGTATGGAACTTGAGCCTTGTGAGCCTTGTACGGAATTTTGTACCGAAGCTTGCATTGAACCTTGTACAGAATTTTGTACCGTTTGCATTGAACCTTGTACAGAATTTTGTACCGTTTGCATTGAACCTTGTACGGAATTTTGTACGGAGCCTTGAATGGACCGAGCAGTGGATTGAGCATCCTGTCCTGTGACCAGAGTCTGCGCGGTTTGAGTTTGAACAGTGGTGGTGGTATTTTGAGGTTGGATGGTGCTTCTCTCCTTGACTTGTTCGAGTACGCTTTCGAATTCTCGGAGTTGCTCGAGGGTGGTTGAGCTGACTTGATTGGGAACGTCGATGAGGGTGGCTTCGGGCCTGACGGTTGGCTGGGGCATCCTGGGAGTGGTTAGAACTGCTTGGATGGTTCCGGCAATGTTTTGTTGTCTGATGGGGGCCCTGATGATGTTGAGCTTGACGACTGGCGTTCTGTTGCCGGCTAGTGAGTTGGCGGGTGAAATAGCGGGGATGATGTTGAGCTGACTGGGGTTGGTTGTGGATATGGTGACGGGTATTTTGTGCGTGTAGATTACACCGGAAGAAGCATTGTGCATGCTTTGAACGAGTTGTGTGAGCGTTTGAGTTGCGGTAGGAGTGGTGGGATTGCTGGCTGCTGAGCTCTGGACAATGTTAAGTATTTGCCTGCCAGTGGAGACTTGGAGATTGGGAACACCAGCGACGGATTGTATGCTTAATCCGGTGTTGGCTTGCGTGCTGGGAACTGATGTTTGAACGGCTTTGGAAAGATTGGTGGTTTTTTGAATACTTGTGGGTTGTGTGAGCGTTTCGGTTGTGGATGAAGCTGCGACGGTGGTGGTATCTGTGGAGAGTGTGTAAATGGTTTTGCCAAAGGCGTGTTGAAATTTCGGCAAGCCGGTATTCTGGGCAGCTTGGGAAGTGGCCTTGATGGGTGTGATTCTGTCGAAGGTGTTTCGATTTGCGGACTCGGACCGTTGCAATTGTCTTGTGAAGGCGTCGTCTCGATTTTGGAGTGCAAGGACACTTCTTTGATTGGCAAGAATGTTTGGATTGACGGAGGCGAGTTGATAGGTACCGTCGGGTTTGCAAACAATTTGTATTTGATCGGAGCCGATGGGAACGGATGTGGCTGTTGTGGCTGAGGGCGAAGGAGACTTTTTTGGCGATTGGCTTTGAGCGGATCGTTGGTTGTTAATTGTTCTGGGACTGTCGGGCTCGAGAGTTGAGGCATTAGTCGAGTCGGTGGGAGATGCGTCCGGAGGTTGATTGGCCTCTTCGCCGACGTCGTGCAAGGATGACGACCTCGGTGGAGGAGTCTGACCTGCCGGGCTCATTCCCACGCCACTGTCATGTCCACCGGAAGAAGGTGTGCCAGGTAACTGAATGTTGCCTGCATTGCTGGAAGTGCGATTTCTCGGTGGTGTGTTACCGCTATTGCCTGACACGGTGTTGGGACTCTGTGGGATATTTCTGGAAAGTTGAACGACGTTGACCGTGGACTGAACTCTCGGAGGAATCATCATGTCCAATGAGTGGAGCCCGGGAACGTTTTTAGCCAGTATGTCAGAATCCCTAACTGCCTGCGCAAGAATATCGAACTTGGTCTTACCCAAGTTGGACTTGACGGAACATGCCCGTTCACGTCCGTCCACGGATCCCGCGTTGCTGTTGACACTGCCGTTTCTCTGCTTCTGGTACGTAATGATTTTCTTATTCTGGGCAAACGGCATAGTTTTCTGAATGTCCATCAGCTTGCTGGTGAGGTCTCTTCTGCTGAACTGTTTCTTTGCTGGTTTACGTTTCTTGTCCGTGTCATCGGTTCTGGTGAGAACAATCTTTGGATTAAGATTCAATGTACTGAGCATTGGTGCAAATTTAGTGGGGCTATTTGGAGTCTCATTGATGTTATTATTATCTTTACTCTTGTTTAGTAAATTTTTCTGCAATATCTGTGAAATCCTCGGCTTTTTGCTATTTTTTGGCCTGAACATTCTTAGAGATTTTAAAACAGCGGGATCGCTTCTTTTCTCTGTTATGATGAGTGGCGCTGCTGCAGTGTAAGCGGATCCTTTGATGGTTTCTCGTTTATTTTCGTCAAGATCTGCTGAAAAAAGTGTAATAATGTCATTGCTGCTCACGTCAGAACCGCTCACATCGTCGGCAGGATGTCGCATGGCTTCATTAACTAACATATGAAAATGCGAGACCGAGTCGGCGGTTAATTTCGATTTTCCGCGTTTTTTGGTTTTTTCTTTAGCACAAGGCTTATTCGATTTTTTCGAATCCTGCCTGAATCCATCGCTGCCCAAACTATCGGTCTGACTATCTTGAGTATTTGTGTCACTATCGGATACTGACATGGTTCTATTTCTAAAATGTTTTGGTTTATTTTCAGTACTATCGTAATCACTTTCCGAAGAAATCAATCTATGAGTTTTTCTTGGTCGTCCAGGCCTTCTAACTTGAACAATACTCTCACTCTCGGAATCTGTCGAATCGTCTAAACTGCGTCTCGCTGTGGTCCTCTTGTAATTTCCAGCTGGTTGAAAACTCCCGTACTGTTCTGAAGAATCAGAAGGAATATCCGCCCATTGCTCGTAACCTTTCTCAATTCCAAAGAATTCGTCTTTCGATTCATCTTCCGACGGCCAATCTTTAAACTGTGAATAGTCGATATTGAGATACTTGAGTTCCTTGTTTGTATTACGCATTTCTTCTGCATTTTCAAGGTACCTCTCGCATAAAGTATTCAACTCTTTCCAATCTAAAACCCAACTGAGCATGTGATATCTAGGGCTGCTAAGCACTACGGCTAAATCGTCACAAAGTTGCGGCGATAAACCTAGTTTCTCCGCATCCAATACTTGATTTGGCACAGTTTTCTCATCGTAATTAGCCGAACCCGTGACGGCCTCGCCTTTGATCAAAATTAAAGCATCTAGAGTTCTTTCAACATTAGCTATTTCTGGTGATTTGCGGGAAAGTTCAATGCCAGTGAATTCGCCACAATTAAAGCAAAGTTCACCAGTTGGTCCATTCAAAGATGGATCTCTTTTTGGATGTAATTTACAAATTTCGATTCCTAAGCCCTCCTGTTTTATAGTCGATGTAAGAATGTTCTTTAAAATCTCGTCTGTGTGCTGGAAGCTCTTGCTCGATGCATTTTTAAATTCAATATTTTTTCTAATTGCTTGAGCAGTAGTAGATGCACACATCGAAGACAAGCTAGAGCTCAACGTTGACTTTTCCACATCATTTTCCGTTTTGATGATTGGAAATTCACTCATTGTTGTAACTTCTTTTCTTTCTACAACGTCATCAAGCGGACTCTCGGGCATATTTTCAAACCTGTTGATATCTTCTTCTTCACTATTTACTTCAGACTCTTTCTTGATTTTTCCACATGCGATTGCAATCTCCTTTATTCTGTCATAACATTCTCTCGTTGGATTCAAAGAAAATGCTGTCAGTACACACTCCCTGGCAATGCCAATATGACTAACAACAAAATCCGCTAATTGTAAAAATTGCACACTTAATCGCTCGGCAGTCTCACGAGCTTTTTCCTTATCAGCTTTTGTTTTTTGACTCTCTAATTCATTCATATCTGTTGTCAGTGCTCTGATGTAAAGTTCGATCACAAGAGGTTTCACGCTCACCCCAAACTGCAATAAAAAATAATAATTTTTCTTAATTACTTAATTTAATTTAATTTCTAGTAATTATAATAAAAACATAAAGTTACTATTAAAATAAAAACATAAAGTTACTATTAAAATAAAAACATAAAGCTACTATTAAAATAAAACTTCAAACAAAGTTACTATTACAATAACAATCACTAAAAATTAAAACAATACAAACAAAATATAAAATCTTTGAGGAAGTAAAAACTTACATGCTTCATAAGTACAGCGCATAAAATATAAATATGCTGAGCACTTTCAGCAGGTTCTATTAATTTTCGAATAATTCCAGGCAAAGTAGACGCAGTTTCTTTTAATTTCGAGTGTAGCAATGCCCAAGAGTTCAAAATTTGTTCAAGCGTTGCACCAGTCTCAGAAACGGGACGCACCATTCCAAAGGTGACGAGATATTGTACGACCAATTCAGCAGCTTTTGCAGAATTTTTCCAAACTCTTGCCTTTCCATATTTAGTCGGTTTCTCGCCGCTGAGTCGTTGAACCAGTTCAAGCCCATCTTCCAAGTCCATTAATTTTAACTGTTCAATGCAAAAAGAAATTATACTTCAAATCAATAAATCACTTAATACTCGCTATTTAAAATTGAAACTTAATTCCCAAACATAAAATTTAATACTCGAATTTAACATCAAACTTTAATACACTGTAATTTAATACAATACCTAAATTAATTAATTTCAATACCTAGATTAATTACAATTCAATTCAAGACTTAAATTAATTACTAAATTAATTAATTTCAATACCTAGATTAATTACAATTTAATTCAAAACTTAAATTAATTGCAATTGATAGCAACCACTAATTGAATGCCTTTTGGATACTCACTTGAGCGAAAATATCTTGCGTGCGTTTTAATTTAAACAAGAGAACAATATAAACATCAATCATATATTGAACATGATGGACTTCGGAAACAGAACGCAGTCCTTCGCTTCTTCTGAGCGACCGGACGCAAGCAGCGGCGAGGTTGACCGCTATGTCCTCACAGCGGTCTTCACAAAGTATCTTTAACCTCATCGTCAATAACTCGCCTTTTTCCGAACAGCACAACTCTGAAACAAAAATTTTAATTCATTATATTATTAAAATTATCAAATCATGTTAAGTAAACTTTATTTATTTATTTCCATTTATTTATTTACTTAATAAATTTATTTACTTAATAAATTTATTTACTTAATAAAGTTTATTTATTATGTAAACTTAAATTTTTGATTTATTCCTTCGAATAATTTTTCTTTGTTTTATTTTATTCATACTTTACCTTCTTCATGTTCGGGGTCTGGTTGCCCGTTAAGTATTTTCTCGAGGGCAGGATTTGACCAAGGATTGTGCACCAAATCTACAAGGGTAGTACACCTGGATGCTAGGTGGTTTCCCAGGTGATCTGCGCACCTTTTTAACGTTACACTGAGGTGCGTTTTTGTTGCATTTTGTAGTTTTGGCCATTCCCCGCGCAATACTAATTTCAGCGTGTGCCTATTAAACAAAATTTCATTCTTAAATATTAAATCCACCAAGATTTTATTTCCAAATCGAGTTATATAATCTAAAAAATTAAAAGCTTTTAAAGAATACTTGAAACTTCAATTACCTCGAATACTTGAAACCATCGTTAGATTTCTTTTAAAATCGCTAAATTCATTCAACTTCTTTTTTTAAAATACTTTTCTTAATTAAAATTGCATTTTGAGCCTTTTTGCGAAATTTCCATCTTAGTTCAAATTAATAAAATAATCAAGAACATTAAAATTGTGTACGATTGTTAATTAGAGGTGCAAAAATAAGGGAAACAAAAAGACGTGGAAAATGAAAAACTGTGAAAAGGTAATGAAGGTATATGAATAATGACAACAAATGGCAAATGAAGTGAACAAGAAACTGAGCTTAGAAATTCATAAAACAAGAGATTAATTAGTGAGCTTGTTTTAAGAGTGAGGCTTTTGATTAGTTTTTAATTAAGAAGATAAAAAACTCACTTGTGGGCCCATTCTATGAGAGACTGGATTGTATCTGGGGGTGCCGCAGGAATAAAATTGGTGACATGTTCCCAGGCGGACAGAAGTGCATTCACCTTGTCGCCGTATTTCTTTTTGCTGTCACTCAATGTTGCTTCAAGCCCCTGAAACCAATAAATCATCAAGAATTTAGCACAATATTGAAAATACACAACCTTTACATAGTAATCAGTAATTATTTTTATCCTCTAAGACGTTTATTATTTTTATTATTATTATTATAATTATTATTATTACTATTAAATTGGAGTTTTATAACGCTATTTTTACTCAAAGGGTTGAACGATAAGATAATTTATAGAAAAGGTTAAGAAAATTAAAGATGAATTATTATTTTCACGATTATTTTTACATTTTTCAGTAAATGGTAGGTAATTAGTATTATTATTGCTGTTTGAACTTACAAATTTTAGACTTTCGAATAAACAAAACTTGTCTTCAATTTTGATATATACAAAGTTTATATATACAAAATATTATTATTTGTATTGTACATTTATTGTATTGTATTTGTATTGTAGATGCAAGTGCAATATGTGTTAGGTTATGTGTCTTGTTTACATTTCTTGACACTTGAATTATATAATTTAATAATATTTCAAACATAATGACACTCTAAAAACACAAACAAACAAGACGTCAAAATTTGTGAAAATTCGATATTATTATTCAATTGGAAAATAATTCTAAGAAGACTAAGTATTCTAAACTTTCTAAGCGAAGGTAAATTTAGGTTAGGTCGTGGATTGTCAATTTCTTTAAAACAAAATTAATACATTAAGTGTATGTTAAAAAGTAATTAAAGTAATAAAAACATAAAATCTAATCAACATCTTTTTCTTTTAACAAGAGTTCTTTTAAACTACGATTTAAATTTGTATTAACAATAAATTTCCCAGTGAAAATACAAGCAAACAAAAATGATGTAATTTCTATCTTTATTATCAAAATCAAAACTCTTTATATGTAAATTTGATTCTAAAGATTACATTTATTTTAAATTATATATTATACGAATCCAATTGTCAGTAAAAACAAGTTTATTCGTATTTCAATTGAACCACACTTTGGGGGATGATAAATTGAATCAATTCCAACTCGTAAACACAACAAATTTCAAATATAAACCAAAAATCACTAATAACCTACTATTTACAATAAAAATAAAAGATTTTGCACTATTTAAATCAACTGAAAGCATTTTGGGAAAAATTCTTTTTCAAAACAAAACTCGATATTCATTGCCTCTACGAATAATTAAACAAATCTCAAATTACTCACGTTTACAATAGTTTTTATAGACATAATTTCCCATTTGATAAATTAATATAAAACTGCAAAGATTTTAAAAACGTAAACGAGGGTTGAATGAGGGTTATACATCAAAATGACAGCATGTTTGCTTTGTGAATGTGTATGTTATGAAGTGCTGCCACCTAGTGAATAATTCTTAGGATATTTTAAGGGTGTCGGACAGCATTAAGGATCAAAATTAATCCACGTCTTTAATGAAAAATGAAGATTATCAATCTTTTGGAATCAATAAAAACAAGGACAGTTTTGGCACTTTTTAATTAGTTTAATTTAATTAGTTTTTTTTTTTAATTTATTGAAAACAAAAATTATAAAAAAGCAACATTTTGTATAATTTGAAAATTAAACTCAAACAGGGGCGGCTCCAAAGGGGGGGGGGCCATGGGTGCTTGCTCCCCTCCAAAAAAGACTTTGTTTTACATGAAAAAGAAAGAGACAACATTATATTTTTATTCCTTTCTCTCTCGTGTATAACACCTTCCAAAAATTATTATTCAATATTATAATTACCATTATTACGATTATTATTTTATTATTTTTATTATTTCTATTATTTTTATTATTTCTATTATTTTTATTATTTCTATTATTTTCATTATTTTTATAATTATTATTATTTCTATCATTTTTACTATTATTATTGCCACCATCATTTTTTATTATTTATTACTACCAATAATTTTTTATTATTATTACCACCAATATTTTTTTATTAATACATTTAATTATAAATAATTACATCAACATATTAAATAGCTCGTTATTAACAAAAGGTAAAAATAATAATTTTAAATTAATTTTAATGTTTAATTTTAAACGTATAATAATTTTAAACAATTTTAAACATCGAAATTTCATTTTTTAAATTTAATAAAAAATAAGAAACGTTTCTTTATGAATCAAGAAAGTTTACTTTGAAAACAAGTTACACCGCGTTGCCCGAAGTTCAAGTAATACTTAAAGGTTGAGTTTCAATTTGGTCGAAAGTTTCTGAAACTAGTTTCAGTAATAGACGAAATGAATTTCAGAAATATTGCGTAATTTACATTTAAAATACACTAAACGTTTTTCAAGTGAAATTAAAAAATTCCTATTACAAACACTACAAAAAGTTTATTATCAGCTTTAAAAAAAAGTCCAATAAACAGTTGTTTAATTAATCCTTTTAAAAGATTAACTTACATCAATCTAGAAAGTGAAAAAATGTATAAATTCATATTTCTTTTATAAACGGCAGTGCGCTTGAAACAAACTATTCATTCTGCAAAACAAAAAATCTATCCTTTGTTATAAAATGAGTAAAAATGTAATAAAAGAGTTATTGAGGAGGAATAAAATATAAAAAGGACTTTGGAGGAAACAAAGAAAGAGAGAGAAATACATTTTAAAGACCTCTTGTTCGCATGACAGATATACTTTTCTGCAGTGATTTCTCTAGGGATCATTTTTATCTATACGCTCCTTTTTTGACATAGTAAATAAACAATTCCCAAGCAAATGGATGTTTACAGACTGAATAAAATGACAGTTTTTTTAATAAAACAAATGAAACTTCAAAGGTCCAAAAATAAAAGTTGTTTTATATTTATTTTGATTACCATTATTAATCCGAACTCCTATTCTATAAATCTTAATTAGTAATTATCTATTAATTCAAAACTCTAAAAGTTGCTTACCAATTGATTTAGTAAATATTTAACATCATTTTTAGAGACAAACTACTCATTTTTAGAAAACAAATACTAGTTTTTTGTAGAAAACTTCTCTCTAAGACTGAATTAGTTTATTTCTACTAATTTAATAGTGAAAAGTCGTTTACCGTTTGAAAAAGTAAACATTTACCAATTTTCAGTAAAAAAAACTACTAACTAATTAGTAGAATATAACTCTTTTCCAATTGAAAATTACTAATTGAATTAGTAGTTTTCTAGTAATTCAATTAGTCAAAGTTCATTATATCAATTAGTAAAAAACTACCAATTTAAGTAGTAATTTTCTACTAAAAAATAGTTTTATATTCTGCTTATTAATTAGTAGATTTTTTTTTACTAAAAATTAGTAAACGTTCACTATTTCAATCGGTAAACGACTTTTCGCTATTGAATTAGTAAAAAATTACTAATTCAAATTCAGACAGTACTATTTTTTTTTTTTTTTT
>WNHD01001322.1:40495-54895 GCA_011057455.1 Ganaspis sp. Gsp50
AAATACTAATTGAAGCAGTAAAAGTTCTCATATTTTAATTAGTAGTAATTGAATAATTAAATTAGTAGTTTTTTAGACTAAAAATTAGTATAGTTTTTTTGCACTAAAAAGAAGTAGTTTTTTTTTTTACTAAAAATTAGTAGTTCTTCGAACTAAAAATGGGTCAATCTTTACTATTCGAATCGGTAAACGACTTTTCGCTATTGAATTAGTAGAAAATTACTAATTCAAATTCAGACAGTACTATTTTTTTTTTTTTTGAAAACTGCTAATTTTTAGTGAAAGATTACTCATTTTTAATAGAAACTTGTAATTGAAAACTACTAATTGAAGCAGTAAAAGTTTGCATATTTCAATTAGTAGTAATTGACTAATTAAATTAGTAGTTTTTTATTCTAAAAATTAGTAATTTCTTTGCATTAAAAAGTAGTCTTCTACTAAAAATTAGTAGTTTTTCGAACTAAAAATGAGTAAATCTTTATTATTTCAATCGGTAAACGACTTTTCGCTATTGAATTAGTAGAAAATTACTAATTCAAAATTGGAGAGGAAACGTCCCGTTTTCTTTAATAATAAATTCCCTTTGAAGAAACAACAAAGTCTCTTTACAAATTGTAAAAATAACTTTTTGCTTTATTTAATCTTGTTTCCCGTCATTCACACAATTTGTCTTTAAGTCCAATTTTCAAGCTTCTACGGAAATAACGTCGACAGAAAAGGCAACTAATTACATTCACGAAAGCTTTGAACTAACTATTATGTTATTCTAATCATCCCGGCAACTTTCAAAAAAGCTTTGTATACACTTTTTAAAGAAAATCCTAAAATTCACGTACAGTAGAAAAAGACCCTTTTTAAAATTCCAGACTCATAAAAATTTCCATATTACATAATTTTTTATTATAATATATTATGTATTTATACGCTTTTTTATTTTTTTTATACTTTTTTATATTTTTTTTCTATTTGTTATTATTTCTTTTATTATACTAAATAATTATTTTTTTCATTCTTTTATTTTTACATTCTCATCAATAATAAGAGTGAATTTATTATACTTTTTCTTTGGAACGTCACTAGAATTTATATTTTTAAAAATCAATTCAACTTGAATAAATCCCAGGAATCTGAAATTAAAAATTGCAAATATTTTCATTTCATCATTTTCTATAGAACTTTTCCTCGAAATTCTCTTGCGAATATTAGAATTTTCAACTGGAATATCAAAGCAAATTCTCTCTGAAACATTACTGAAAAATTTCCGTAGAAATTCAAGTATAAAAAACTCCAAAAATTCCTAAACGAATTTTGCAAATTCCAAGAATTTTTTCTGTAATCCTCAAGTTCGCAACGTTCTTTTTTCTCTCACAAAAAGAAAGTAAGAAATTTGTATTTTTTGTTTTGTAAAATATTTTTATACAACTTGCAAAAATTATATTTTGCTCTATTTCTTTTCGTCTACAAAGTTGGTAAATAAATACTGGAATGGTGTTTAAATAAACAAAACTTTGCTTTTTTGTAAACTTTGCTTTGTTTTCAATAAACGAAAAAAAACTTTGCAAACTTGAGTATATAATTCTTTTAAAAGTATAATTTTATTATAATCAAAAACAATTTTTAATGTTTCTAAAGTTCCGAACGTTCATTTGAACGAACTGTTTTCATTCTGCTTTAATTATTTAAAAATATAATTGTTATAAATAATAATTTTTAGATAATTTAGAAAATTCGATTAAAAATCGATTAATAATTGTTAAATAAAATAATATTTTAGAATAAATCTGTATTTTTAAAAATAGAAGAATAAAAATAAAATTTCGTCCATTTGAACATTCGGACCTTTGTTTGCATCATTTTTGAAAAACTTTTTTGATTATAGGTATATCAATTTATTTCGACATTAAACCATATTATTTTAATAAACTAGAATATTCTTTTGAAATTTTCCCACAATTGTTATTCAAACACATAACAAGATTTTGAAGCTTCCAATTAACGATTTTAACGATTTAATTAACATCAAATAATCCCCAATTAAATTCATGAAAGCTATTTTTTCTATTTTTATAAAACATGTGAAATATTTCGGGTGCAAAATTATGAATATTTTTGGAACAAAATTATAGAAACCTGATTAATTTTATCTACGTGATATTTTCAGAATATGTAAAATATTTTTGGAATAACACATAAAATTTTATATGTACAAAAATACCTCGAAAAATACATTGTCGAACTATTCAGATTTGTGTGCATTTTCCTTTTAGAAATTTGCCAATAAAAACTTAATACATTTCCAATAAAATTTAATTAAATTATAAATAAATTTTAGAATAAATCTTATTCGCCTTCAAATTATCAACGTGAATATCCTATCATTTTTAAAATAGTTCCTACCATGTCTCAAAAAAGTGTACTTTTTAAAAAAATAAAATCACTTGAACCTCGACTTAAACTAATTTACTAAAATCAAATTTTACTTATTAAAAATTCTTTTCCACACAAATGTAACTACGATCGCAATTTTTAAAAATACATTCAAATATAATCAGAATAAAGAATAAATAATAAAATAAACAAATAGCACAGCAAAAACACATCAGTATAGAATTACCGTGTTTTTATAAATTCATCTCACATTCTCTGGAAAAAGATATTTTATTTCCAAACAGATATTCTCTTTTCCCGTTCTGATATTGAAAGCATAAATTTTCCCATTTGTTAGAATTGAATTGGTTTGTTCTTTGTAGACTGCTGACAACAGTATTTAAAATAAAAACAGGAAAGAAAGAGAAAAAAAGTGATTGAGGAATCAATTGTTTCGAGTCCTTTTTACGAGAATAGGTGTTTGAAAAATTCTAAAAGGAAGGTGTTATAAGAAAGAGCCTTTGTGAATCAAGACTAAGTTATTTTTAAAAAGGTGTGTTGCTTCTTTGCGCTTTTTTTTAATATTATTTTGTGCGCCCTTTATCAAGACACTTGGAGAGAGTGAGATAGGAAAGGAAAAGGGAAAAGAAGAAGAGTAAGTAGAGACAATCGAAATTTATTATTCCCTTCTGCTGCCTCTCAAACACGCAAATAGTTAAAGTCACACACTAACTTGTGAACACGACTCTGGTCACTAGTTAGTTTCTAAAGTCACCATTCTTGCTTTTTCCAACTTTGCCCATTTACAATCTTTTGTCTTTTTTCAATTCCCTATCTTTGCCTCCCTTTCTCTCTCTTTCTCTCTCTCTCTTTCTCTCTCTCTTTCTCTCTTTCTCTCTTTCTCTCTTTCTCTCTTTCTCTCTTTCTCTCTCTTTCTCTCTCTTTCTCTCACTTTTTCTCACTTTTTCTCTTTCCTTTTCTCTCTCCTTTTCTCTCTCCTTTTCTCTCTCCTTTTCTCTCTCCTTTTCTCTCTCACCTTCAACTAAAGCAATTTCCCTCGGCGATTCTTTTTAGGCTGTCTCAAGAGCCTTCTCGCATGTAAAGCAATCGAAGAGGCTTATGAGGCATAAAAAGAAAAGGAGAATTTCCTACAACTGATTTTTCATTCTCGCGAAAAGATTTTATTCAACATTTCTTTAATTTTATTTCAACAAAAAAGAAACAACAAAGACAAATAAATAGATAAAAACTTAATAGGAAAATTTAAAATCCATTCAATAGCAAATAAAAAACCTATAAAAACATTTGATATATGAACAAATTTTTTCCTTAAAATAACTGAAATTCTGGTTACATATGCCCTTAATACTTTTTCTAGTTAAATTAACTAGAATTTGGTAAATACACGCAGAAAAAACGCAAGTGCAATGAATCTAAAACTTAGGTAAAAATTACTTAAGTAGTTGAGTTAGAGTATTTAAGTAAAAATTGCCTAAGTATACTTAAGTAGAATTTGTTTAATAATTTAGGTGATGTTTACCTAATATGTTAGGTAAATTGTACTTAACTATTCTTTTCAAATATATATAAACATTAGGTAAATATTACTTAAGTGATGCTAAGTAGATTGTACTTAACTAAATTAAGTAAATTTAACTTGCAATTTTTATCCGTGTATAACTAGAATTATAGTAAATCTAACTAGAATTATGGTCAATCTAACTAGAATTGTGGTAAATCTAACTAGAATTATGGTAAATATACCTCGCATTTTGATAAATCTAAATAGAAATTTGATGAACCTGAATAGAAATTTGGTAAATATAACTTTATATATAAATAAATAAACTTTGATAACTTTAACTACAATTTTGATAAATCTAACCAGAAATTTTGTTAGTTAACCAAAATTCTGGTTAAGGGAACTAGAAGTTCTGGTCATATTAACCAGAAAAAGTAGTAAGTGCATACTTTATTAGAATTCTAGATATTTTAAAGCAGACATTTTTTTCAGTTTAAAAACAAAAAATTGTTTTTATAAAGAACAGAGGTCATTGATTTCTCCAGGGTCATTATTTTCTTTTATTTAAACTATAAAAAGAAATAATAATAATAATAATAATAATAATAATAATAATAATAAATATAAAATTAAGACTTTATCACTTGCTCGTTATATTTCAATCTTTTGATAATAATTAATATCATTTTTAATTAATAAAGTATCAGAAATGACTAATTTTCTTAAATTAACATCAATATGTAAGTCAAATGAAGTAATTAATTTGTTAATGAATACGCGAAGGAAAGTAATTAAAAATTAATCCATGCACTTATCGATTTTCATAAATTAACATTTATGGACAAAGGACATCGAGAAGAAATTAAATATTAATTTATTAGCTTGACAATTTTCGTAAATTAACATTTATGAGGGAATAAAATTAAATAAAGAACAATTAATATATAATTTCTTTAACCTATTATAAATTCACTGGCTTTTACTGTCAAATAAATAAATAAATAATATAAAATTAAATCTTGCATATAATAATTCACTTTACTTAAATCAATAATTGCGAATAATTGAAAACAAAAAATTAATTTTCTGCATTTACTTTGGAAGCGTTTTAATTTTCACTTTTTCAAATTTAAGCACAGTTTCCAATTCTGAATTAGTAATTTTCTACTAATTCAATAGCGAAAGGTAATGTTAAATTTGATTAAATAGTAAAGATTCAAATAATAAAGATCTAAATAGTAAAGATTCAAATAGTAAAGATCTAAATAGTAGTGAGTAAAATAGTAAAGATGACTATTAAAATTCGCAAATCATTGCAAAACCTTGATAAAATTCTGATTGAAAATATTTTGACTTTGTTGACAAGTTGATCCTTAAATAATAAACCTTATAAAACTAAAATTATGAAAATAAAATAAAATAAAATAATTTCAGTTCCAAGAAAATATCGTCAAAGACAAGTTTTTCTCTGTCGAAAATCTCTCAACTCTCTAAATATGAATCGAAATGGAATTCTTCTCTATATTGACAGAAATAAGAGAAGCATCTTCAGAAAAGTTTTTACTTATTGAGCAAAGAATGTAATGTTTGCTCTCAAGTTTGTGTATTTCAAACATGGAGATAAACAATTTTTTCCCCTTTTAGAGTTTATTATAAACAATGAAAAAGAATCAAACCAAAGAAAAACAACATGTAGGTATTATTTTAAAGGAACTTTTCAGAAACAATTCAACTATTTATCTCAATATTTTTAAATTCAAATAAAATTCAATGCACTTATGGAAAAAAGAAAATCGATGCAATATAGGATCAGACTATCACGCTTTTATTGGGAAATACTTCACATTTTACTGCTCAACAGTATTTAAAATGGTAAAAGAAAGAAGAGAATCGTTCATCAATGTCAAACTCGTATACAGAAATATGTAAAAATACGGATTTTGTGTTATTTTCTTGAAAGAGAATATTTTCATTTTAAGAAATTACTGTATATAAGTTTTAGAATAATTTTTCCTTGAAAAAGGATTTGTGATATTAATCAGGAAACGTATTTGCGAGATAAATTTATTTTCGAACCTTTGTTGAGGATTAATTTTTTTGAAGAGAAAACGAAAACTATTTTATAAAATATTTAATCCAAAGACAAGTTGGATTTCCAGCAACCATGTAGAAAACAACTTATAAAATTGAAATAAATACAGTAACAAATAAAGTAATAGAATATGACAACAGTTTCCTCTTTGAAACTATAAAATTTTAAGCTTCTTTTAAGGTCATGTTTTTCCAAGAAAATATATAAAGTTAAGACGATTTAAATTTAAGTTTCAAGGCTTGAAAATAAAAATGTATTTTCAAATAAATTGTTTTGCTCTTCTTTCATGTACAAGCCAGGGGATTTTAAATCCCATTTCCTTTTTTTTTAAAACAATCTCTATATAAACATTTTTCATTTCGAAATTCTAAATTCCAAATTTACATCTAAGGTCCTTTTCTTCAGAGCGCATAACATAATTCTTTAAAATACTTATTTCCAAAGGCATTAAAAATGTATTTCATTAAGTAGAAAGTGTAGAATTTCAAACCTATGTTAAAATCAGTGTTTTCTTAAGCCGAATCAAATATGAAAAGATAAATAAAACTAAAGTTTTCAGGAACACTCTGAAATTTGCAAAACAGTGGATTTTTCGAAAATGACAATTTTTCAATTCCTTTTTTTGTTAAGGTCTTAATTGATCCTAGGAAGTGTAGTGTTCGTTACCTACGTTAAAATTCGTGTTTTCTTATGCCAAATCAAATACAAAAAGAAAAATCAAACAAAAATTTCAGGAACACTTTCAGTTTTGCAAAACAGTGATTTTTTAAAAAGTGGCATATTTTCAATTCATATTTTGTTAAAGTGCCAATTGATCCAGGAAAGTGTAGTGTTTGTAACCTACGCTCAAATTTGTGTTTTCATATGCCAAATCAAATACAAAAAGAAAAATCAAATAAAAATTTCAGGAACACTTTCAAATTTGCAAAAAAGTGATTTATTCAAAAATGACATTTTCAAATTAATATTTTGTTATAGTGCCAATTGATCTAGGAAAGTGTAGTGTTTGTAACCTACGCTCAAATTTGTGTCTTCTTATGCCAAATCAAATACAAAAAGAAAAAATAAAAAAAAATTTCAGGAACAATTTAAAATTTGCAAAAAAGTGATTTTTTTAAAAATGACATTTTCAATTCATATTTTGTTATAGTGCCAATTGATCCAGGAAAGTGTAGTGTTTGTAACCTATGTTAAAATTTGTGTTTTTTTATGCCAAATCAAATACAAAAAGAAAAATCAAATAAAAATTTCAGGAACAGTTTGAAATTTGCAAAAAAGTAATTTTTTTCAAAAATGACATTTTCAATTCATATTTTGTTATAGTGCCAATTGATCCAGGAAAGTGTAGTGTTTGTAACCTACGCTAGAATTCGTGTTTTTTTATGCCAAATCAAATACAAATAGACAAATCAAAATTTCCTTTCTTTTTCCTGTTCTTCGGCTTTCCTGTTATATCAATTTAGATAAAAAATATATTGTAAAACTAGATAATTAATATGGGAAATCTGGTAAAAATTTGTGTTTTGTACAATGGAAGGCCGACAATAAATATGTAGAATCTGATAAAATATATATTGCTATTCAATAAAAAGGTCATAACCAAATAATTTGGAAAACTATGAAGAATATGGTAAAATTTATGAAAAATCTGTTTAAAATGATGGAAAATCGAATAAACATTATGTAAAATTGGATAAATGTTAGAGAAATCTGGTAAAACTTGTAAATACTTATTCAAAAATCGTAAAATTGGTATGACTAAAATTAAAAAATCATACAAGTCATACAAATTAAAATTTGTACGACTGCGTAATTCTACAGTAATTACTTGAAGAACTCCATCAGGCATGTTTTTTCGTGTGCATTCTCATTTCAATCTCCCGATTTGTTGAGATTGCGAAAGATTATACATACACAAATCTAAAACTTACGCTAAACCTTGTAATCATGCTGAAACAAAGAATCAAATTTGTCCTTACCACGCACGACTTTTGGATGTGTGAAGACATTCAGAGGGGTGTCGAATGCAGCAGTGGTTTAGGTATGGAAGCCACTGAAAGTAAGGATGCGTTGATGGTTTTGGGTTTAAGAGTGTGTAATCCTTTTCCTGTGATGAGAATGCAAGCAACTCCTCTCCAGTCTTCCTGAATCGAGGACCAGAGCACCTTTCAGGAGCAGCAGGGGCAGGACTCGTGGCGGACATCAGCAACTTCACCCAGTTTTCACTGCAGAGGCGATGTCCTCCCTCGAGACCGCCTCTAGCTCTCTAGCTCTCGACAAGCTTTTTCCTTTAAAAGTAATCCTTTTCCAATTTCTGACTGCACTCACTACGATGACCAAACCGCCAACTGCTGCCTGTGTAACCTCTGCAACAAAAATTACAATTACAATGATATTTCATCAATTATTCTCCTAATTAATTTTCTACAACATATCAATTTCGAGTAGCAGAGTTTCTCAAAATTCTAAGCCACTTTGGAGGAAACTTGACTAAATTGGACCACATTCTACAATTTCATAGCTTGATTCATTGTTTTGAACCAGTAAACACTTCTAAATTCAAACTTCACTTCAACCACAGGAGAATTAAATGCCAGTTACAGATTATTATCAAAGTCGAAGGGTTTTCTAGTTCAGGGAACTCAATATTATGGCAAATTAAACAGTTATTCTTAACTGTTATGGCAAATTAAGTTATTCTTAACTTTACGATATAAGATACTGATATTTCATCACTCAATAATACAGGCAAAATTGATCGTTGAGAAAGAATCTTCACCTTGATTTTGGGGTACTCTATATCAACAAAACTAACATATGACAAAAACTACTGAAAAATGGTAATTTCCTTGTAACTTGAAATATACAATTTAAGTTCGAGTCTGTTTTTTAACAGTGTACTCTCTAAATCTGAATCAACAGAATTCGGCTCATTCATATTTAGAGAGTATTAATATATATACACTAACATATATTAATACCTATATATACATTAACAAATTCCAAACAATGTTTGTATTTAAGTTAATTAAAACATCGTAGACTGACTGAATAGAACTGTATCTTGGTATCCAATTTAATTAAATCAAAGCAAACACAATAATAAAGTATCTCGGAAAAGTTTTCATTGTATTTCAAAGCAGTGCCATGAGGCTTTATAGCTTTAAACTCCGAATTGAAGTTTCATAATCGATAGAATCGTTCGAGAAAAGTTCTCCAAAGAATACTTCTTTCTTATAGCAATGGTAATTGGTAACATTTAGCCTCCTGCTGTTGCTAAAAACTATACTTCTATTTCAAAAATAGCCTTTTAATCTTGCACTCAAATTCCACTTTTTGATTTTAGAAAATTAAAAGGCTAAAAATTAAATTTATTTAAAAATATTAATTTTTAATATTTATATAATAAATAAATAAATAATTTTAATAAATATTTTTAAATAAATTTAATTTTTAGCCTTTTAATTTTCTAAAATCAAAAAGTGGAATTAAATTAAATTAAATTAAAATTACATTAAATTTATTTAAATTAATTTAAATTAATTTAAATAAATTTAAATATAATTGACAATGAGCTTTGAAAGAATGACTGGCAGATTTGCAAAGTTTTATTATACATCAGAAAGTATCTCCTGAGCCTCTGTTGCAGGGAGTTTTTCGGATGGTCTTTGGTCTAGATAGGGAAGAGTTGAAGAAGAAAGATTCTTGGATTGACGTTAGCACGCTTTTCCATTTCGATAGTCGTCCAGGAAAAGTTTGTCTGGCTCAGAGAAGAACTTCAAGCTCTGAGCACGTTCATACTTTTCTTCTGTTACTATATGCGAGAAACTTTTACACTGTTTGTATCGCTTACCATCCGATATAACAACAACCTTTCTTATTCTTTGCAGCTCCGAGGATGGAATTATTATTATTTTATTAATCCAAGTTGCTAATCTAAAGGGATGTTTCAGTCACTTTCCAACTATTAAGTTACAAACTTTCCACTGGACTTGAATTAAAAACAAACTTTACAGACAATTTTAAAAGAAACATCTTACTTTTTACCTTATCCGGCAGTTTCAGTAAATTACATTTTTTATCAAACAAGTTTTTAGAATTTGAAATGTATCATTAGCATCTTACCCGTCACTTTATGAATAAGAATAATAATAATAATAACAATAATAATAGTAACAATAATAACAAATGTTTAATATACATTTATAGAGCATGTTTATCCAAAAGAAGCACTAACAATACGTATACTAACATTAAAAAAACGACAAACATAATACAAATTTTACATAATCGTTTTAAATCTCTTAAAAGCACCTTATTTTACGGAAATGGTAAAGAATTCCTAATAATAAATTTTTTCTGTAATGGTTTTCATTTTCAATTTGCATTCTGCATTACGGGCGAGAAATTAAATTATATGTGCGCTAATGTGTGGATTCTCACGTAAGCTGGTTTAGATGTATAATACTCTCTCGTGTTGAATGCAGTTTATACAGAACGCGTGAGTCGTACATTATATTGGACAGGCGGTGTTGAGTTGAAGGGGCAGAAACTGAGGATAGAGGGGTAGTTTCTTGTATTAATCTTTCTCAGCTTGATGCGGGATGATTTCACCCCGTGAAGCGCGAGTTTCCTGCAATATCCAGAATTACATCTGGCTTTATCAAAGCGTGAACTCGATAAGCACAAGACTACAAAGAACCGAGAATTGTTCCTCAAATCTATCTTTCCTTCTTTCCCATTCTCAAAATCTGCCTTCCCTTATTCCTCTCTTTCTCAAATCCTCGAGATATTCCATTTATGACTTTACTTTCACAAACAGCAATAGCAATTTTTATTATTCACATAAATTTCTTCTAATAAAATATCAAATAACTTGACACTCTGCGAGGGACTCTCGAGGCTCTCGAGGCTCTCCAGTCACAAAAGGCAAATTTATCATTTCAACAAAAGTATTACAAATCTAAATAAAATAGAGAATGATGAAAACATTTTCTTTTGGGCTATCAAAAGGCAAACAATTGCCAATGGCAACAGTAACTTTAACAAAAGAGTATCACTGTCAAACATTTATTCAAGTTTTTGATTGTTTTTTTGTGTCAAATAGATATGGATGAAGTAATCATTTATAAAAATAGGTTTAGGATGTCTAAAATAATAATGAAATACCTAACTATAAATATGGATGTAGTAACCATAGATAAAGGTGCAATAACCACAGATAAAGGTGTAGTAACCCTAGAAAAAGGTGTAGTAACCATAGATAAAGATGTAGAAACCATAGATAAAGGTGTAATAACCGTAGATAAAGATGTAATAACCACAGATGAAGGTGTAGTAACCATAGATACAAAAGTAGCATCCATAGATACAGACGTAGTACCCATAAATACAGATATAGTATCCATAGATACAGACGTAGAACCATAGATACAGATACAACATCCATAAATACAGATACAACATCCATAAATACAGATACAACATCCATAAATACAGGTACAACATCCATAAATACACACGTAATAACCATAGATACGGATTTAGTATCCATAGACACAGTCGTAGTAACCATAGATACAGATACAACATCCATAAATACACACGTAATAACCATAGATAATACGGATTTAGCATCTATACATTAAATAGAACCCATTTTCTAGTACAATATAGAGTTGAGATTAGCAAGAACTTGGGTGTAAACCATCTCCATATCCGAATACAAGATGCCACAATATTAATAACCAAAAAGAATTATGTTATGAATACAAAACCTTGAAGACATTTTTAAAGACACCGAAACAAGTCCACCTGCTGACTTAGGTCTCTTACAATTGAACCCTTCAACTTTTGACCTTTTTAGTTGTGCTCGAGAGTAAAAAGAGTCTTCTCTGACTGCAATGAAATGTACAGGGGGAATGTTCGTTTCGCTCACAAGGGAACTAAGGGTCTTTAATCCCATAACAGCCGTACAATGGGGCAAGCGTTGAGCCGTACTAGGAATGTAGCAATTTCAAATTGGATCTCGCTACCATCGATGCTGTCCACCATTATATTTTCCCTTAATACCAAGACCTAAACGCGTATCGCATTGCTGCATAAAGTATAAACTATCTCTGCCACACGTGGGAAATATTCCTCAACATTTCTAATTCCAAAAGCCCTTTAAAACCAAAAGCTTCAAAATTTTTCAGCCAAAAGCTTCTATCTCTCGTTTTAAAATTAGAAAATAGTTGTTTGCATTCTTATTATTTCTCCAATTTCGATAAATCGATAAAAAAACCTTGCAAATAAATTCTAGAGTAGAATTTGAATCGAAATAGAATATCGGATATAGTCAAATTCCATTTCAATATTAATAAACTATATCTTGTGTATCTGGTTTTTAACTTTTTCCTTGATTTTAAAATTCCAAACGAACCAATGTTCCGATGCGCAAAGCTTGATTAATATAGAAAAATAAAATAAAATGATTCCAGTTGATGATTCATCCACCAGCTGTATCCTTTAATGTATTATTAAACTACAAAGAGAATCCTTTTGTGATTAATATGTAATGATTGGAAATGAATTCCAAGTAAAATGAGAACAGTAGTGTTTAGTCTGTAGGGCAAATGACAATAGAGATTATTATTATAAACGATATATCTGATAAATTGTCTGTGTATTGTATCAGTGTGTGCTTTTCCGAAAGAGAATTTTGCCAACTGCATCAGATTGCTAACAGATAATTTTCATTTAAAAAAATACTTCCTCTAACAGGAAGCAATTGCCAAACAGAAAATCTGACCTTTTAATGGACTTTAAATTAGATTCGAAAATTACCTTTACGTGTTGCATTAATGAATATTTATAAACTAGATTTAAATTTAAAGCGGGCCAATCATAAGCTTGTCAAAGGAACACCAAGCCAAGGTCGATTCACATCTTAAACAAGAAAGGAATAAAATTTCTGAAAACGGTCATTTGTTCTTGGAGTCTCGTGTAGCACGCTATAAAAATAAACTGACAGCGTATTTTTCATTCAAGGAAATTAATTCAAAATATAACACGATAGCCAAACTTGAAAATAGTTTGTTTTCACAATTTTGACCTCGTTCTTTTTTGTTCCACACAGTGCATTTTGTGCACTTAAAAAGCAAACTTCAATTTTTTTCTGCCAAAGAGCAAATTATTACTTTCTAGATACAACAAAAGCTTAATTCTTTTTAAGTGAGTTGACAGTTTGCATTTAACCCTAAATATTTTAAGTTCACTCGACACTTGTCTTGAACTTTATTTTCTTCTAGCCGATAGTAACAAGATTTTGAAGGCTTTTACTAAACGAATTATTCAATCGCGTTCTCTTGTATTTTCTTAATCCTCTTTAGAATTAACTTAAGAAAAGTTAGAAGCTATTTATACAATTTCAAGAGAAATTATTTACGATTTATACGAATCATTGTTAATGTTGTTATAAATTAATGTAGAAGGTTTATAAATTAATTCAGAGAGCTTATACATTAATTCAGAGATCTTATAAATTAATTCAAAGAACTTATAAATTAATTATGATCATAATTAATTAAGAAAACATGAATTAATTAAGAAAACATGAATTAATTAAGAAAACATGAATTAATTAAGAAAACATGAATTAATTAAGAAAATTTATAAATTAATTCAAAAAATTTATAAATTAATTATAAACATAGCAGACATTTCACTAATTTCAATTGGCTTCAATCTATAAATTAATTAAACAGTACAAATATGAACCCATATTGCAAATGATGAATAACTGAGTACGCAGAAATCAAATTATTGTAATTACGTGTAACTATATTTGAAAGCTAAGCGCGATTAATTACTGCCGATTCAAATATAGTATATTGAATAACAAAGTGCAAATTTTCTTTCTCAAATTCTCTTGTACAGACTCTTTCAAAAAAATGGATGAAAAAGTATAATTTCCAAGAGCGATGTGAAACATTTTTTAAATGGCAAAATGGATATTTTTAATCACAATATAACCTCAATTTTGAATGAAAATGTCACAAACGGTGATGTGAATGGTAAACATAAATGGTTTCATTTCTGGGGAGGGTTGAAAAATTTGGAGCACGACGGAAATTACCCAAGTCTACGTTAAGTGTCGTCGACGTCATCCCCTTTAAAAAACTACGTCGCAAGCAAAGAGGAAGGACAGACCCTCGTTAAATATCACACTAAAAGACGATTTCATCGCGGTAATTTAGACGACAAAATGAAAAAACCCAGAAAAAAGTCAACAACGTTTTTACCAACTAAAATAAACTAAAAACTGTTATTTCCATTTAATGAAATTTTCATTTTCAAATTAAATACCAGTTTCCCGAATAATTAAGGATTAATTAAAATATTGTTATCAAGTAATCACATTTTTTAATAAAAAAAC
>WNHD01001323.1:0-55266 GCA_011057455.1 Ganaspis sp. Gsp50
AGCGAAAAAATCGCTGCGAAAAGCTGCGACTGACGCAAAAAAGCTGGATTTATTCAGCTTCTCAGCGATCGTCGCAAATTCTTTTGCCTTTAACAAAACAAAAACATTTGGTTTTGACACGTGATAATATGATAAAAAAAATCGCGGCGAATTTTTCGCCCCATGAAAAAGCACCTTTAGACAATAACACGGAATTTCCAATAAAATTTTTAAAAAGTGAGAAAAACCCAAAATTACTAACTTCACTCTAAATAAATCAAAACAAAATTTAAATACTAATATAGGTTACAACTGTTTGTTTTGTAAAGTTATTTTATTTAAAAACAAGACGAGGTCCCATAAAAATTGTTTTTTAAATCATTCTTCTGATTTATTCTGAGGTAAACTCAAAAAGAATTTTAATTTTATCCTTTTCTCCAAAGAAGATATTCAAAGAAGAAAAGGATCATTTTAGTGATTTTCCAGAATTTCAAGTCTCTTTTTTATATATTTAGTCAAGTAATTTTAAAAAATTTGGTTTGTATTTGACAAATTATTTATTTATCTACTTAAAAATATGCATCTTATCTAATTTTTTAATTTTATCGTGGGAAAAATTTAATTTAAAAAAATTGAAATTTTGACTTTTTTTAGCGTTTATATTTAACTTATTTTAATACTTTAAATAAGGTTTTAATCAAAAGTTTTTATGCTTAAACATAAATTTAGTTATTCAAGATTATTTTAGTTTTAAAATCTCCTTAAATTTTTAATGAAAATTAGGTTTTTAATAGATTTTTTGAACATGCTGCAAGTGCCACTTTTTAACCTGCAAAAAATCTTTAAACCCGTTTTTCTTTAGATATCAAAGGTATTTTACCCTATAAAATCTTGAATAATAATTGAAATACATAGAAAAACATTATATGTTAATTTCAGGCAAAATTAAAATTATCAAGCAACCGGGTCTAGACGATTATTTTTGGAATGACCCTTATAAAAAAGAATATTATATAGAATTTTTTATGGTTTCTTCCCAAAATCTCAAATCAAGATTTTTAAAGTTTGAAGAGTTTAAAAAAAAATTAAAGTAATACAAAAAAGAAAATATTACAAAAAAGAATATTATTTAGAATTTTTTAGGATTTCTTCCCAAAATCTCAAGTCGTGATTTCTAAATTTTGAAGGGTTTAAAAAAGAATATTAAATACATAAAAGAAAATATTACACAAAAGTAGATTAAATACATAAAAGAAAATATTACAAAAAAGAAGATTAAATACATAAAAGAAAATATTACAAAAAAGACGATTAAATACACAAAAAAATATCAAATACACAAAAAAGAATGTAAAATACACAAAAAAGGAAATAAAATACACAAAAACGAAAATAAAATACACAAAAAAGAATATTACAACTAAGTTTCAACGCAAGGGGCAATTTTACAACAAATGCCAATTTGATAAATATAAGACCATAATGCGCGGGAAAGCTGAAACATATCTGAGATTATTGTCTTAGCGGGCTGTCAGAAGCGATATTTCGTTGGCGACTACATTTAAGCGAAAAGCTCAAGGTGGAAAGAGATGAAAGAGATTTCAGGATGGATCAGCTGTGGAGATGGAATTGGCGGCGAATGGATATCATAGACTACCCTCGTGCAAGGTCGAGGGTACACTAATCATTCGCGACACCGAGTGCCGTTGCTCCTTGCACGAGGCTTCTTCTTCTGTTCTGCCCCAGGGAAGTATTGGCTGTTAGAGACTAATGGATTGCGTTACCGACTGATTCAAATGCGAACTGGATTTCATTCGAGACCCGATGGGGCATCGATAGCAGCGTTGAAGCGCTCGGCGTTAGTTTCTTACAGAGCTAAACTCAATTCTCGCGTGTCTATTAGATTTTTCTTCCTACAGTATATACGACGATGCTCGCACAACCTTGCGCTCAGCAACTTATTTCGCCTTATCCCAGGCAAAATCTTCTATTTGCTACTTTTCAATCATTTTTGTATTTACTCTCACAATCCACTATAAATTGTCTTTATTCGCTGCACTCTTTACCTTTAAGTTCCTTGCATTACGATTAAATTCAATTTTACGTCCTTGTGCGCATTTTAAAATTTTTGGTTGTAAAATTTAGTTTCATGTTGAACTGCAAAACAGGCATTCTTATTTAATATAATAGTTAAATTTGCGGTAATAAAATAGAACTATTCTTTCAAATTTTTAGGTACATTTTGCTGTTAAAAATGTGATCTTGGATTTTAAATAGTTATAGCATTTTAAATTTATTTTATTTTGTAAATACTTTGTAAAATTGTAAAATTGTAAATTTTGTAATAGTAAATTCTCAAAATTGATACTGACATTTTATTGACTAAGAATGGTTTCAATTTAAAAAAAAACAATGAGAGGAAAAAAGTAATATCTGGCCTGTAAAAAGTTTCTTAAAGAAATAAATAATAATAAATAAAATATCAAATAAAAAAACGTGTTGTAACATAAAGAAGGAATAATTTTAATGTAAAACTGTTTGGATTTACAAAATATCTATATTAATTGATTTCCAAGCAAAATTAAAAATATTTTGCATCCGTGTTCTTTTAGAAACAGTATTATTTTTAAAAATAGGCAATTTTTTTATGAATAACACTATATTTTAAATTATTTTAAATTATGTGTTGTTTAAAAATAATGTTAATTATTTTTCAATGAACAATCTGCACTTTAATAAAATAATTGTTTTATTAAAGTGCAGATTTCATTGCAAAAATTATATTGCAAAAAAGTACATATTAATATATACTTTTTTGCAATAACTTTTTCGTTCTTAATAATATAAGCTACAATTTTTTAGAAAAAGTTATGAATATTTAAAACTTATTACAATAAAATTTGAAATTTATTTTAAATGTTAAATGAAATTTAATTTTTAAATGTTTAAATTTTTATTCGTTTCAAAATTCCGTTTCTCGCGTATTTCTTGTTAGTTTTACATAATTGAAAACTATTTTTTGTTGCACTTGTGCGCACTCACAATCTTTTCCTACACTTCAATTTTGCTATTTTCGAAAAAATTCTGCAATCTTAAAAGCAGAATCACTCTAGAGCATATCACCAGTCTACGAAAATTTCCTACACTTCAAAATAATGTGCCACACAAACAAAGAAATAAACACTATTCGGAGTTATTGAATAAACTGAAACATTTACATATCCAAAAGCTTGAAAAAGCCGAAAAGAGTATCTTTAAAAACAAAATGTAAGTGGCATTAAACAAAGTGTAACAAAGTGTAATAAAGCGTAACAAAGTGTAACAAAGTGTAACAAAGTGTAAAAAAGTGTAAAAAAGTGTAAAAAAGTGTAACAAAGTGTAACAAAGTGTAAAAAAGTGTAAAAAAGTATAACAAAGTGTTACAAAGTGTAACGAAGTGTAACAAAGTGTAACAAAGTGTAACAAAGTGTAACAAAGTATAAAAAAATGGAGACATAAGTGATAAAATTATTGGAAATTTGTTTACAATCAGAGTGCTAAATTGCTTACTGCGTGAGAAGCATTGGACAAGGATGGTGAGTTATGAAACCGTTAATTGGTACACGCGGAAAAGGCAAACAGAGTTGGGTGCGCACAACTGGGATGATTTATTGCAAGGTTTGATTGAATTCATTGGAGTCTGTTTGCCCGTGTTCGGCAAGCAACCCCTCCCTCTCGGCATGTAAGCGAGACTCGTCGATATTTAGCTTTTTTTTCATCTACGTCGCTAGTACAACCCCCACCACTTTTTTCATTCCCTTGCCAAGTTGCATACTGTAAAACTGAAAACAGCGGAACACTGCACATTTATCGGACCTCTATCCCACCCTCGTAACGAACACTCTTGGCTTGATTCCCACCTCATCCGGCATCATTTTATTTCATTTTATATATCCAGGATCAAAAAGCAATTCGAGGCTAAACGAGTGCGATTTCTCTGTGAAATACACTTCCGTTCTCAATCATCTGATTATCATTGTTTTAAGTAAGGAAATAAAACAATTATGAAAGTGCGATGTTTACAAATTTTCGCTTTTAGGATCCAGATTTTTTGGACGAATATATTCGTCAAAATATCTTCTGAATATAATATCTAGTGTAAGTTAATCTAAATCTGGATCCTAAAGGCGAACATTTTTAAGCAGCTAATTATAAATGGTATTTTTGTGTTACGATTAACATTTAGGTAATCGTAACATTAACGTTACGATTTATTTGAGAGATTTCATGTATTAAAAGTATGGACTATTAACTGTATGGACTATTAATTGTATGGATTATTAATTGTATGGAGTATCAACTGTATGGACTATTAATTGTATGGAGTGTCAATTGTATGGAGTATCAACTGTATGGACTATTAATTGTATAGAGTATTAATTGTATAGAGTATCAACTGTATGGACTATTAATTGTATAGAGTATTAATTGTATAGAGTATTAATTGTATGAACTATTAATTGTATGAACTATCAATTGTATGGAGTATTAATTGTATGAACTATTAATTGTATGGACTACTAATTGTATAAAGTATTAATTGTATGGAGTATTAACTTGATGGTTCTATTAATTGTATGGACTATTAATTGTACAGACTATTAATTGTATGAAGTATCAATTGTATAGAGTATTAATTGTATGGACTATTAATTGTATGGATTATTAATTGTATGGATTATTAATTGTATGGACTATTAATTGTGTGGACTATTAATTGTGTGGACTATTAATTGTGTGGAGTATTAATTAAATAAATTAATTGTATGGACTATTAATTGAATGGATTATTAATTGTATCAATTATTAATTGTATCGACTACTAACTGTATGAAGTATTAATTGTATAGAGTATTAATTGTATGGACTATTAATTGTAAAGACTACTAATTTACGAATTATTAATTGTATAGAGTATTAATTGCATGGAGTATTAATTGTATGGACTATTAATTGTATGGAGTAATTTTTTGAATAAATTTTTAATTGTATGGACTATTAATTGCATGGAGTATTAATTGTATGGATTATTAATTGTATGGAGTATCAACTGTATGGACTATCAATTGTATGGATTATTAATTGTGTGGAGTATCAACTGTATGGACTATTAATTGTATGGACTATTAATTGTATGGACTATTAATTGTATGGAATATTATCTGTATGGACTATTAATTGTATGGACTATTAATTGTATGGAGTATTAATTGTATGGAGTATCAACTGTATGGACTATTAATTGTATGGACTATTAATTGTATGGAGTATCAACTGTATGGACTATTAATTGTATAGAGTATTAATTGTATAGAGTATCAACTGTATGGACTATTAATTGTATAGAGTATTAATTTGTATAGAGTATTAATTGTATGAACTATCAATTGTATGGAGTATTAATTGTATGAAGTATCAATTGTATAGAGTATTAATTGTATGGACTATTAATTGTATGGACTATTAATTGTATGGATTATTAATTGTATGGATTATTAATTGTATGGACTATTAATTGTGTGGACTATTCATTGTGTGGACTATTCATTGTGTGGAGTATTAATTAAATAAATTAATTGTATGGACTATTAATTGAATGGATTATTAATTGTATCAACTATTAATTGTATCGACTACTAACTGTATGAAGTATTAATTGTATAGAGTATTAATTGCATGGAGTATTAATTGTATGGACTATTAATTGTATGGAGTAATTGTTTGAATAAATTTTTAATTGTATGGACTATTAATTGCATGGAGTATTAATTGTATGGAGTACTGTTTGGGAGTACTAATTGCATATGCGTTAATTCTATGGAGAAAATTGTTACGCAAATGGATTTTAGAAATGAATGGTAATTATTAATGGGAAATGATCGTTGTTGAAAAATTAAAGGAGGGGAAAGATAAGTAAAGAGGAGCTTCAAATGTTATTCTATGGTGTTTGTGTAAGTACTCTCTGATCTGGTAAGTATATTTCCATCAGGGGAGAATGGATATAGGGGACTTACTGACAGACTTACGAGTAATAGTACCAAATAGGGTAGCATCAAGTGCATTAGGAATCTATTTTCTCCAAGGTGGTGGAATCTTTAATCATGTTTCCAGTCGTCTCCCTCGTCGAGGAAAAAGTGGAACAAACATGAAAGAAATTTCAAAGAGAAAGCAAAAAATACTCCTCGCTTGAAACGATTTTTAAATCAAGTCAATTATTTTAAACACACAATTCCACCTCACAGTTCAATTTGGAGTGCAAAATTTTTTTCACAAGAGCATACAATTGTTTTGAAATTTCTTTTTACTTAAATATCGGTTACGAAATTTTTCCTTTCGAAGTTTACCCTCTCGTTTCGAAATTTACCATTTCGTTTCAAAGTTTACCATTTCTTCTCGAAATTTACCATTTCTTATCGAAATTTTCCATTTCATTTCGAACTTTTCCATTTCCAACTTTTTTCATTTCGAAATTTGTAAATTCATTCTGAAGTTTGTTTCGTAGTTTGCAAATTAGTCACAAAGTCTTTAATTTCGCTTTAAAGTTTAGCTGACTTTTGACCAGTAGTTTGTTTTTAATAATATAATTTATAAGACATTTAATGTGTTTAATTTTTAATCACTATTTAATACGACACTGATTGTTTAAAAGTCATTAAATGTTTTTTGAGAAAATAATAGAATCACGTTGAATTATTTGCGTCTTTAAAAAATGTGTTATCTAGTCAACAATAGTTTGGAAAAATGTTCAAGTTCCGTTTTGTGCTTTTGGGAGATTTTGGATATCACTCAACAAGGGTGGTAGTTGCAGACAAAGAAGTTTCTGACAGGGTAATCGAATCCTAGAGATCGTGATCATCACCAAAGGGACACTTACTTTAAGGATCCATTAACTTTTCTTTGCCAGCGATTAGTGCGCCGTAAGCATTTCTGTGCCTTTTACCAGACAGTAAGACTTCCTGATCTAAGTAAGCATTGTCTAGAGATTTAGACTCCAGGGCAGTTCCTTTTCCTAATTAGATCTCAAAAATAACGGTATTTTTCCTTTTGCATTCGATGTTCAATTTTTAGAAAAAATGCGCTGTCTGACTAAAGCGCGATTGTACTACTTCGTGTTAAAATCAGATCGTGTTTAAATCCTTTCCAAGTAGTCAAATCGCGCTATAGTCAGACAAACCGTATTTTTTTGTTACTTTACTGTCACTTTTACTATTTATAAGCGTAGTTACCAACTGTCCTACGTAGGATTACTTTTTCTACTTATTTGTACTATGAATATTACTTTTATTAATTATTGTTACTATTAATGTTACTTTTACTACTTATTATTACTGTTAATGTTACTTTTACTACTTATTGTTACTATTAATGTTCTTTTACTACTTATTGTTAATGTTAATGTTACTTTTACTACTCATTTTTACTATTAATGTTACTTTTACTATTTATTGTTACTATTAATGTTACTTTTACTACTGATTGTTACTATTACTGTTCCTTTTACTACTTATTGTTACTATTAATGTTACTTTTACTACTGATTGTTACTATTACTGTTCTTTTTACTACTTATTGTTAATGTTAATGTTACTTTTACTACTTACTGTCACTATTATTGTTACTTTTACTTCTTATCGTTACTTTTACTATTTACTGTTATTATTATTGTTACTTTTACTTCTCACTGTTACTATTATTGTTACTTTTACTACTCACTGTTACTATTATCGTTACTTTTACTTCTTATTGTTACTATTACGACTTACTGTTACTATTACTGTTACTTTTACTACTGACTGTTACTATTACTGTTACTTTTACTACTTATTATTACTATTACTCTTACTTTTACTAGTATTATTCTATTACTACTGTTACTGTTATTGTGACTACTATTTTATCGCTTGAATTCTAAGTTTGAGTTTTAGAAAAAATGCACTGTCTGACTAAAATGAGATTCTACTACTTAGAGATCGTGTTGTAATTCTTTCCAAGTAGTCAAATCGCGCTGTAGTCAGACTAAAGCGTATACTATCTTTAGAACCAATTTGACAAACGTTTTGTAACACTTGTGTAGAATTTGTATAATTTTGGACATATTTTAGCCAACGAAGACTTCAATTAATAAGAATATGTACTAAGGTTGGTGTATAAGATATAGGTAACCACCGAGAGTTGTATGCTGCTTGCACACACCTTGGCTGGGGTTAGGAAGGGGTTAGGAAGGTATCAGGGGATGCTTAATGTTTAACAAGCTTCCATTACGTCCCCTGCACTAAGCCACCCCCGCTCTGCCCCTGACCCTAACTGCGTCGTCATCCAGCTTCCTCATACTCGTCGCTTCATACACTTTCAGGAAGGATTATAAATAAAAAAAAACAACAAACATAAATTGCAATTTGTAAATAACTATTACTTGCATTAATTACAAAGGTGCAAAAAACAAACAAAATACAAACGAAATGCAAAGAAAAAATAAACAAAGTACAAACGAAATGCAAACAAAAAATAAACAAAGTACAAACGAAATGCAAACAAAAAATAAATAAAGTACAAACAAAATGCAAATAAAATACAAACAAAATACAAACAAAAAACGAACAAAATACAAACAAAATACAAACAAAATACAAACAAAATACAAACAAAATACAAACAAAATACAAACAAAATACAAACAAAAAATGAACAAAAAACAACAGTGATAAAACTGTATTTAATTGCAGAACTTTGAAAAAAAGGAACAAAAATTTTACGACACTTTTTTCAGAATATTAATAGCATCAAAAGTTTAGAAAGTCTGGGTTCATTTTTGTTGCGAGAGAATTAGTGACGCTTACTTTTTTTATCGATTTAATTTTATTAAAGGATGTAATTTTATTAAAGGATGTAATTTTATTAAAGGATATAATTTTATTAAAGGATGCAATTTTATTAAAAAATGTAATTTTATTGAAAGATTTGATTCAATAAGATGATTCATTCGAGGATTCTATTTACTTAGTTATTTTAAGGATTCATTAGATTGTATTATATTTATTTGTTTTAAAACAATATCAAAAGACAATAGTCTATACAAAGAGGTTTTTTTTATTACATAAAGAGGGGATGTAAGATTCACTTGATTGTTAATATTGATGATGTAATTAACAATTACTGAATTGCGAATATAATTCATTAGGGGATACAGACGAAGATAGCTTTTGTAAATGTAATGAAGAGAGGGGGTATCAAGTTTTCTATAGCGGAAGTAACCCAGGCTATTCAGCAGACCTCGAGTAGGTACTACCAAAATGCTAAATAATTCATAACTAAGTAATACGTCTTACGTAGTTGCATAGCTTGAACCATAGGATCGTGTTCGACATTCAAAGTTGGCCTCCGGCTTCGTTTGTCCTTCCCCAAATGTTCCATAAATTTGCGCATTTTTACTCGTAAACTAATCTACAGTTTCCGTCAATGAGCAACTCTTTAATAAACTTTTTAAATAAACTTTTAACTTTTTAACTTTTTAATAAATTATCAAAAAATAGTAACTGTGTTTTTCGACACAGAAATAATTGAAATAATTTTGCCATACAATTATTTGCCCCTTTTTTGTGTCACTACTGTTTTACTGAATCATAAAAATATAAATCATGTCCCATTTAATCATAAGTACGTTAAAAATTACGTTTACATAAAGTACGTTTAAATAAATTATAATTTAATTATTTAATTAAATAATTAAATCGAAGGATTTTGAAAGGAAAATAAAATTGGAAACAATTGGACAGAAAATAATAATAGAAATGATAAATCTAATTAATTTTCCGTTAGTTTTGAGACGTTTAAGAGTAGGTAATTTTCATGTAAATGTAAGTGGTACATGTAATGTACATGAATGCTTTTCATGAATTATTTGCTGAAAGTGAGGACGACAAAATCCTGGGCACGTAGAGATGAGCAAGTTGTCGTATTCGAAGAGAAAGTCCAAGATTAAATTCAACGTTTCCGAACTCGGACTAGTAGTATGAATGGCAGTGTAGACGGAAATTGCCGAATTATCTCAGCGCCTTGGGCACACACTCGGACAATGCTTGGCTGCCACCATTTCCATAAACGCATCAGAACCACGTCTACTAGTGCCAAGCAGATCCACAGTTCCAAAGCTACGTATGTATATACACGAGTCAGAGAATTACGCACATTGCCATGAATACCTACGATTTACAATTCATGTATCTCTCTTGTTCTGATATATATACATGTGCATGTATATATGTGAATTCACCGTGACTTATTTATGTCCACATTTGGATACCAGATCTCCTGGGAGTCTTAAAAGCGATTAAGGCTACTCACTTAATTTTCACATTGTATTTTAACAGTCCTTGATTAATTCCCTTTTATCGCTCAGCTTCTTAATTTTTAGATTCTTATCAATAATTGTAACTTTCTAATCATAAATATTGCGATGAAATTGTATCAATGTTCTGTATTCTAAAAGCGTATATTTTTCTTTAAAGAAAATGCTTTTTAATTTAAAAATTGTTGTTTAGTTACAAAATTGTTGTTTAATTTAAAAATGTTCCCAATTTAAAAAAACTTTTTAATTTGAGAATCGTTATTCATTTTAAAAAATCTTTTTTAATTTAAGAATCTTTATTCAATTTAAAAAACCTTTTTTAATTTAAGAATCTTTATTCAATTTAAAAAACCTTTTTTAATTTAAGAACCTTTCTTCAATTCAAAAAACCTTTTTTAATATAAGAATCTTTATTCAATTTAAAAAACCTTTTTTAATATAAGAATCTTTATTCAATTCAAAAAACGTTTTTTAATTTAAGAAACCTCTTTCAATTTAAAAATCCTATTCAATTTGAAAACCCTTTTTCAAATTGTCATTTTTTAATTTACAAATCCTCTTCTAATTTAAAAATCCTTTCGTAATTTAAAAATTCCGTTTTAATATAATTTTTTTTTTCATTTAGGGATTGTTGTTAAATATAAAAATGTTTTAAATTTAAAAAACCTTTTTTAATTTAAAAATCCTTTTTCATTATAAAACTCCTTTTCAATTAAAAACCCTTTTTCCATTTAAAAATCCTTTTCAATTAAAAACACTTTTTCAATTGAGAAATCATTTTTCAATTTAAAAATCTTTTCGTAATTTAATAATTTCGTTTTAATATATAAATTCATTTTCATTTAAAAATTGTTCTTTTATTTAAAAGTGTTTTTAATCTAAAGAACCCTGTTTAACCTAAAGAACCCTGTTTAATTTAAAAATCCTTTTTCAATTTAAAAATCCTTTTCAATTTAAAAATCCTTTTCAATTTAAAAATCCATTTCAATTTAAAACCCTTTTTTCAATTTAAAAATCATTTTTCAATTTACAAATCCTTTCCTAGTTTAAAAATTCTTTCGTAATTTAAAAATTCCCTTTTAATATAAAAATTCTTTTTCATTCAAAGATTGTTGTTTGATTAAAAAATTGTTATTTAATTTAAATATTTTTCTAATTTAAAAGACCTTTTTTTATATAAAATTCCTTTTTCAATTAAAAAGTATTTTCAATTTAAAAACCCTTTTTTAGTTGAAAAATCAGTTTTCTATTTCAAAATCCTTTCCTGATTTAAAAATTCCTTTTTAATATCAAAATTCTATTTCATTTAAAAATTGTTTTTCAATTTAAAAATGTTTTGAATTTAAAAAACCTTTTTTAATTTAAAAATCCTTTTCAATATAAGAACCCTTTTCCAATTTAAAAATCATTTTTCAATCCACAAATCCTTTTTTAATTTAAAAATCATTTCGTAATTTAAAAATTCCGTTTTAATATAGAAATTCTGTTTCATTTAAAAATTATTTTTAATTTAAAAACTCTTTTTCAATTTAAACATCATTTTTTAATTAAAAAATTCTTTCGTAATTTAAAAATTCCGATTTAATATCAAATTTTTGTTTTTAATTAAAGATTGCTGTTTAATTTAAAAATGTTTCCAATTTAATAAACCTTTTTTAATTTAAAAATTCTTTTTAATTTAAAAACCCTTTTTCAATTTAAACATCATTTTTCAATTTGCAAATCCTTTTTTCGATTTCAAAATCCTTTTCAATGTAAAAAACCTTTTTCAATTTAAAAATCCTTTTCAATTTAAAAACCGTTTTTCAATTGAAAAATCATTTTTCAATTTAAAAATCTTTTCGTAATTTAATAATTCCGTTTTAATATAAAAATTCATTTTCATTTTAAAATTGTTTAATTAAAAAAATGTTTCATTTAAAAGTGTTTCTAATCTAAAGAACCTTTTTTAATTTAAAAATCCTTTTCAATTGAACAACCCTTTTCCAATTTATAAATCATTTTTCAATCCACAAATCCTTTTTTAATTTAAAAATCATTTCGTAATTTAAAAATTTCGTTTTAATATAAAAATTCTGTATCATTTAAAAATTGTTGTTTAATTAAAAAAATGTTGTTTAATTTAAAAATGTTTCTAATCTAAAAAACTTTTTTTAATTTAAAAATTCTTTTTAATTTAAAAACACTTTTTCAATTTAAACATCTTTTTTCAATTTACAAATCCTTTTTTAATTTCAGAATCCTTTTTTAATTTCAAAATCCTTTTTTAATTTCAAAATCCTTTTTTAATTTAAAAATCCTTTCGTAATTTAAAAATTCCGATTTAATATCAAATTTTTGTTTTCAATTAAAAATTGTTGTTTAATTTAAAAATGTTTCCAATTTAAAAGACCTTTTTCAATTTAAATATTCTTTTTCAATTCAAAAATTCTTTTTCAATTGAAAAGTGCTTTTCAATATTTAAAAAACCATTTCAAACTTAAAAATCATTTTTCAATCCTCAAATCCTTTTTTAATTTAAAAATCCTTTCGTAATTTAAAAATTCCGTTTTAATATCAAAATTCATCTTCATTTAAGAATTGTTGTTTAATTAAAAAATGGTTACCGGTGGCAATTGATAGCGGTTTGTAGTTTTATAATCAGTTTTCAAAGAGTGGATTTATTAGCGAGAACCGCAGATTAATGAGCTATGTGCACAAGTTTGCCGTGGCGGATTCACTTAATCCCTGCTAACCTCGTTGGCAAGGTGGATGAAACGAGGGCGAGAGTTTGTCGAATGAGGTGGCTAAAATGTGATTTTAATATTCGCGCTCCTTTGAGAGAAAACTCGCGAGTCTCACTAACTGGCTTAGGAGAATACTCCGTCCTTCTCACCCTCAGGGATTCCCCTTTGAGAAATGTTCCAACTTGTTCGATGCTCGGCAAAATCTTTGACTTGTCACGCTATGCAAACTCAACGCTCAACTTCGGATTTTCACGTCTATCCTCCTTTAAAAAAAATTCTTTCACCGAATCACTTATTTATTCGCTATGACCTAGAAAAAAAACCAGGTCGACTATAATTCAATCTTCCATCTTTCCGCATCCCTGAACAAAAAGGCAGAGAAATAAGAAAAATGCGAAAATTGTCAGGAAAATCAAAGGTAATTAAAAAAAATAAATTGCAAAAAATAAATAAATGTGTATTTGATTAGGTACTGATTTTTTTTCATTTGAAAGAAAATAGATTTTTTACAATTAAATTGTAAATTATTTGATTAGGTACTGATTTTTTTCATTTGAAAGAAAATAGATTTCTTTACAATTAAACAAAATAGAATTTTTTTACAATTGGACAAAATGGAATTTTTTTACAATTGAACAAAATAGTTTTTTATAGTTGAAAAAAATAGAAAAGGCATAAAAAACTAAAATCCGAAAAAGGGTAATACTTTGGTAAAAAGTAGGAAAAGTTGGTTAGTGGAAAGATGACGATTGACGGATTGAAGGTAAAATATTTGAGTGAATGAAAAATCGATTGGAAGATCGATAAAAATTTACGAGTTTGAGAGGAGTTTTTTGTGTTGAAGGGAGGAATAGTTATAGGTTGGTAAAAGGGAATCTTTGGTATTGTGAGGGGTAAGAAAGAACAAAAAATCAAGGATATAAGCGGGTTATCGTCGACGGTCGAAGAGTTTGGGAGGTTAGCCGTCGCCATGTTGGCAGGACATGGAAGCACGCAGGACACGACGCCGTTGCGGGCCGTGCAGGGGTTGCCATGGTTACGTGATAGGGAGGGCATTTGCCCTCTCTCACCCTCACCAGATGATAATGCCGCCAGCCAGCCTTTCCGCCGATGTTGCCTACTAACGAAAGCCACGATATCAGAAGCCAACCGAACAAAAAAATGTTGATCATATACTGATAACGATAATCTCCAGCTTCACGTTTTTCTAATTTTTTTCTACTCGCTACATCTCTTTTTATCTAGATTCAAGTAGACGATTTTTCCAAAGAATTCTATTTATTTTTTCGTCAGGAAACTAGTAATTATAAATTTTTTAAATATTTTTTCGTTAGAAAACTAGTAATTATTAACTTTTTAAATATTTTTTCGTTAAGAAACTAGTAATTATAAATTTTTAAAATATTTTTAAAATATTTTTTCGTTAGAAAGCTAGTAATTATAAATTTTTTAAATATTTTTTCGTTAGAAAACTAGTAATTATAAATTTTTTATAAATTTTTTTGTTATGTAACTAAAAAGTATGCATTTTTTAATTTTTTGTTGTTGTAGAACTAAAAATTGGAAAGTTTTTAAATATTTTTTTGTTTTACAATTAAGATCTGACTTTTTAAAATGTTTTTTGTTATACAACTAAAAATTATGACTTTCTAAAACATTTGTTTGCTATGCAACTAAAAATCGTAAATTTTTAAAATATTTTTCAGTTATGTAAAAAGTAAATCTTATTTTAAGACAGGGAAAAAGTCTTAATTTAAGTTGCAGCATTTTAAGGCGGACCTTGTTGATTTTAAGATGACATCATATTTTCATTCACATTGTGGAAAGCATACTAATAGGCAAACCAATCTTATTTTCAAGATAGCATTAATTTCAGATGCATCTTAAAATACGATTTACTTTTTACTGTGTGGCTAAAAATATACAAATGAATATAATAGTGAATAATAATAAAATAAGTAAATGTTTTTTTCATTAACTACAAACTGTTCAATAAAAATCAAATAAAAAATTAAATAAAAAACCAAATAAAAAATAGAAAACCAAATAAAAAATAAAAAACCAAATAAGAAATAAAAAACCAAATAAAAAATAAAAAACCGAATAAAAAATAAAAAACCGAATAAAAAATAAAAAACCGCAAAAAATAAAAAACCAAATAAAAAATAAAAAATCAAATAAAAAATCAATAAAAATAACGTAAAAAAAATAGTAAAAATCATTGTGTGGTCAAAAAAGGTCTATTTTGAAAGAGGGTGAATTTGATGAATAAATTGTGTTTTTGAATACGCACTTAAGTAGTAGAAACAAGTTGTAGTCAGACAACATAGTGTTTTTTAAAGTAACATTTCATGTAGTGAAAACAAACAGTCGATCAGTATAGTTTTTTGCGTTTTTGAAAATTACATTCAAGTAGTGAAAGAGTTTTTAATCGGGCAACGTTTTTTGAAGTAATATTCAAGTAGTAAAAACAGACTATAGTCAGACAACGTGAATTATTGTATTTTAAATAAAGCAATTAAAAATTAAACAAAAATAATCAAATACTCAAGTAGAGAAAAATAAATTGCAATTCAAATTTTTGCAATTTTGAAAATGACAATAAAGTAGTAAATACAATTTATGGTCAGACAACATAAATCTTTTTTTGGAAAATTATGCATTGCAGAATAATTTCTGTTGCATATTAAAGTCTTGAAATTTAGAATAAACAGATTGAAGTGATAAAATTTAGAATAAACAGATTGAAGTGATAAAATTTAGAATAAACAGATTGAGGTGATAAAATTTAAAATAAACAGATTGAGGTGATAAAATTTAAAATAAACAGATTGAGGTGATAAAATTTAAAATAAACAGATTGAATAGTTATAAAATTCAAAATAAACAGATTAAAATGTGAGCGTTCACCACAAAAGGTACCTTAAGTCAAGACTAGCGTATAAGGTACCTTTTGTCGTCGACGGTCACAATTGATAAAATTGAAAATAAAAAGAGGTGTTAAGATTGAAAATAAACAGATAAATATGTAGATAATTTAGAAATTAGTTCAATAAGCAGATAAAATTGATTATTGTAATTAAAATAATGATCGGGCGATATTTGAGAACACAGAGCGTGGAAAATTTGGAAACATTACGCAGTGAGGGATACTCGAGACGTTTTTTAAGACGTGCAGTACGTAGCTATAGTGAAGGAATGTCGTCGTATTTTCGGTTTACGGCGTCTGAGGGTTTGCGACGTGGGAGTTGAATGGGGTGGTTGGTAGTGGGTGAGTACCTGAGCGCTTTAACGCCTAGAAAGGGGGCAGAATGGGGTGATTCAATGGAGAGGGTGAATACCGGCCCCCAAAGGTGTCGTTACAATTAGACAGTGCTGCCAACTGCTACTGCCTCAACCGCTAAACAACTTACTGAACGCTGACAGTCTGACCGCCTATCGCTACTACAACCTTAGCGAATGTAGTTAATCAAGAAACAATCAAAACCAACCTGTTATTTTTGGAATTCCGTTGATTCAATTCGTACTCTTTTATTAATTGTAATTCTTGAATTTATAATTTTCCATTGTGCTTTTAATCAACGTATTGTAATAGAGTCCTAAATTGTTTAAACTTTAAAACCAAAATGATTGAAATAAAACATTTTTCAAAATTGATATTTTTTATTTTCAAAATTGATTTTTTTTATTTTCAAAATTGATATCTTTTATTTTCAAAATTGATATTTTTTATTTTCAAAATTGATTTTTTTCTTTTTTAGGATTTCGGTCTTGAAATTAAACTTTCTATACTGTTTGAAAAATAGTTTGGAAAATACTGTTTGAAGAATAGTTTGGAAAAAACTGTTTGAAACATAAGATTTACAAAAGATTGTTTAGAAGATACTGTTTGAAAAATAATTTAGAAAATACTGTTTGAAAAATACTTTGGAAAATAGGTACTGTTTGAAGAATAGTTTGAAAAAAATTGTTTCAATAATAGTATGGAAAAAACTGTTTAAAAAATAAGATTTACAAAAGATTGTTTAGAAAAGACTGTTTGAAAAATAATTTAGAAAATACTGTTGGAAAAATAGTTTGGAAAATACTGTTTGAAAAATAGTTTGGAAAAAACTGTTTGAAAAATAAGATTCACAAAGGGTTGTTTAAAAGAGATTGTTTGAAAAATAATTTAGAAAATACTGTTTGAAAAATACTATTTGAAAATACTGTTTGGAACTGCTGTTTGAAAATACTGTTTGAACATACTGTTTGAAAATACTGTTTGAAAATACTGTTTGAAAATACTGTTTGAAAATACTGTTTGAAAATACTGTTTGAAAATATTGTGTGAAAATATTGTTTGAAAATATTGTTTGAAAATACTGTTTGAAAATACGGTTTAGAAATACTGTTTGAAAATACTGTTTGAAAATAGGATTTGAAAATACTGTTTAAAAAACAATGTTTGGAAAATGAGTGCTTGTGGAGAATATAATTGTTTTATAAGGAAAGGAAGAGGCAATTGACCGGTGAAAGTTCTTGTTCGAAAATAAGAAAGACGGCGCTTGCGCCTAATATTTAAGTGTGTAATAGTCGTGGAAGTGGAGAGGAAGCAGGAAGGACAACGAAGGAGCTGATGTGATCTGATAGAGAGAGCGGATGCGTGAATGTGTGTTAGTGAGGGAAGGAGGAAAGGAGAGAGAAATTGTTAGAGAAGGACGGTGTCCCTGGAGTATCGACTTGCCCCACGGGACTCAGCAGTCGATAGTCCCGAGGGATTCGCCGTCTCTCTCTGAACCTCTCCAGCTGACGATTTTGCCTCTTGCTTTCCTCTCACGTCACACGCAAGAGCAGAGAGGAGCCGAGAGGGAAGAAAGGGCGTTGCAGAATAGGGGATGGGACTCGCTCTTTCTCTCTCACTATCTCTTCCTCTTTCCTTCTCTTTCCTTCTCTTTCCTTCTCTTTCCTTCTCTTTTCTTCTCTTTTCTTCTCTTTTCTTCTATTTCCTTCTTTTTCCTTCTCTTTCCTTCTCTTTTTTTCTCTTTCCTTCTCTTTCCTTCTCTTTTCTTCTCTTTTTTCTCTTTTCTTCTCTTTCCTTCTCTTTCCTTCTCTTTCCTTCTCTTTCCTTCTCTTTCCTTCTCTTTCATTTTATTTCCTTCTCTTTTCTTCTATTTTTTTCTCTTTTCTTCTCTTTTCTTCTCTGTTCTTCTCTGTTATTTTCTTTTCTTTTCAGTTATTCTCTTTTCTTCTCTTTTCTTCTTTCGTCTCTGTCCTTTTCTTTTCTTCTTTTTTCTTCTTTCTTCTCCTCTTCTCTTTTATTTTCATCTCTTTCCGACTTTTTCAGTATTTCTGTTATTCTCTCCGTCTATTTATCCTTCTTTCTTTCTATTATTCTATCTCTCTTTTTTTCTATCTTTCTATTATTCTATCTCTTTTTTATTCTATCTTTCTATTATTCTATCTCACTTTCATTCTCTATCTCTATCGTTCTATTTCTCTAATATTCTATCTCTCTATTCTTCTACCTCACTCTTTGATTCTATCTCTCTAGCATTCTATCTTTGTATTATTTTATCTCTCTATCATTTTATCTTTCTATTTTTCTCTAGCTGTTTCTACCTTTTTCTAGTTTCTTCTTTTTTCTCTATCTATCTCGGTCTCTTTTTACATCTTTCTATCTCTTTATCTATCTCTGTCTCTTTTTGCATCTCTCTCTGTCTCTTTTTACATCTCTCTATCTATTTTTGCATCTCTCTCTGTCTCTTTTTACATCTCTCTATCTCTTTTTACATCTCTCTACCTTCCTCTTTATCTATCTCTGTCTCTTTTTACATCTCTCTATCTCTTTCTATATCTCTCTACCATTCTCTTTCTTCCTCTTTATCTCTTTATCTCTTTATCACTCTTATCTCTTTTATATCTTCATCTCTTTCCGTCTATCTCTTTTTCTGTCCATCTCTATCCTAAATAGAATTGAAGCAAAAGAAAGAAAACAGAAGAAAAGAAAAGAGCAGAAAAAGTGCAAAGAGAAAAAAGAGTAACAAAAAAGTAAAACAAAAAAGTTGAGACAAAAGGAGAATAGCGACGAAGAAGGAGAAAGAAAAGTCAGATCAGGAGTGGAAGCAAGCACAGAGAGAGAAAGGGAGAGTGAGTTGCTCCAAGATTGTATGAAATTATACGCCTTGTATTGCTCTGGCTTTCCCCTCTTTTCCCTCCTCCTTGAGTTTCTGGGGTTGCAGGGTTTGCTCTCGTAGCATCTAGGGTTCATGCTTTCCAGGAATTATCCGTGCAACTTACAGCCCTCATTTTTTCCTTCTTCACTCGCCGCGAATTCGCTTCTGTCGCTGTCTCTCTTTGCCTCGTGCTCCAAGCAACCGCAGGAAAGAAATGGAAAGAGAAAGCAAAGAAAATGAAAGTGAATCTTGAAACGTTATTCGGTACACGCTCCAAGCTCTGGGGCGCGACGTTTTAAATAATTGAGCGAAACTGTTCAGCACCAAGTACGCGGGCTCACCTTCGTGGTCGTATGACACGATTGTACCAAGAAATTTTAAAAACGTTCCGCCTTTTTAAACCCAAGGGCTCGACAGTTTTTAAGCAACTTAAGTAGGGGATTTTGTTCCAATGAGTCGTGAGAGCAAAGACGGAAAATGAAACTATGGAATTTTTGGTGCAGTAAAACAATAGTTAACAGGAAAAGTAAATTGTAAATAATGAAATAGTGAATAATAAAATAGTAAATAATGAAATTGTAAATAGTAAAATAGTAAATAATGAAATTGTGAATAGTAAAATAGTAAATAATAAAATTGTAAATAGTAAAGTAGTGAATAGTAAAATAGTAAATAGTAAAATTGTAAATAGTAAAAAGTAAATAATAAAATAGTGAATAGTAAAATAATGAATAATAAAATAGTGAATAGTAAAATAATGAATAATAAAATAGTAAATAATAAAATTGTAAACAGTAAAATAGTAAATAATAAAATTGTAAATAGTAAAGTAGTGAATAGTAAAATAGTAAATAGTAAAATTGTAAATAGTAAAATAGTAAAAAGTAAATAATAAAATAGTGAATAATAAAATAGTAAAAAGTAAATAATAAAATAGTGATTAATAAAATTGTAAATAGTAAAATAGTAAATAATAAAATAGTAAATAGTAAAATAGTAAACAATAAAATAGTAAATAGTAAAATAGTAAATAATAAAGTAGTAAATAGTAAAATAGTAAATAGTAAAATAGTAAATAACAAAATAGTAAATAGAAAAAAAGTAAATTTTCTTGACCCAGTAGTACGAGCTGGATATAATCAGACAATAGTTTTTTCTACTTTGATTAAAACACTGTTATAAGTACTAATAGTAACAATTGTTGTTACTATTACTACTAATAGTAACAACGAATTATAGTTATATTATAATTACAGTCAAACACGAATAATTCAAAGCCCAAAAAAGTAGTCAGAATTTCAATCAGACTGAATTCGATTTTATAACCCCCGATCAGTAGTAAAAACAAATTACAGTCAGACAAGGTTCTTTGTGCTTTTATAACACCAGACCAGTAGTAAAACCAAATTATAGTCAGACAGCTTCATAAACTCAACAGTGTAAAAATATTATAAACAAACGATACAATTTTCTAAAATCAAAATTAAGTAGTGCAGTCAAACTACACTCAGACATGAATCCTTGCACTTTGTGAAATCACAGAATACAAACAAATTATCTTCATTCGTGATGAAAATATTACAAGTATAAAGAAACCTTGGCCATTTATCGCAGAGACTATAGATAAAATGGCGTTTTGTTGAGGGAAGAGAAAAAATCGAAAGCCAACTCTACTCTCGTGCTGTAGGCAGGCCGTATAGATATTGACAGGTGAATACTATCACAAGGTCCTTGAAAGAAAAGCGGAAGATCTTCCTTATGGGGAATTCGAGAGATGTTTCACGCTCTACTCTCTCGGCTTCCCTCAATCCATTTGAAAAGTTGAGCGAACTTTAGAAATTCGCAAAATGTCCTTGGTTCCGTAATATCTTTTGTAGCGGGAAATATACTGACCAAGTAACCCCTTGGTCCAGCCTAACCCTCGCAGCCAGGACAACACTTGATCGTCCAACAGTCTCTCGAGACTTCCATTTTGACTCTGGGGATTAGGCGTGACTCCGCCCATACCAACTGAAAATATTTTGTCCGCTTTCACCCTTCAGACGGCCGGAGATGGCCAGAAGCGAAAGCCACGAGATATTGATGACTTCTTTCTCCACCGAGTGGATGGGAAGGTATGTAAGGTTGGCAAGAGCCAGAAAAGCTAAGGAAAACTGTTGTAACTCCTGTCGTAACTGGCAACCAATCCCCCCCCTCCTTTCCCTTTGAATTCATTGCGAAAAATCTCTGTTGCCACACGTGCACACAATCGTGCTAATCAATCGTACAATTTTTAAGCAATTATGCAATTTTTTTTTAGAAAAAAAAGTCAAGGTGATTGCATCATGAAATTTGTGTTTAAGAACAAATTTGGTTCTTTTCTATTTAATAAAAAAAAAGAAAAAGAAAAGAAAAAGAAAAGAAAAAGAAAAAGAAAAGAAAAAGAAAAGAAAAAGAAAAGAAAAAGAAAAGAAAAAGAAAAGAAAAAGAAAAGAAAAGAAAAGAAAAAGAAAAGAAAAAAAAATAAGAAGAAAGAAATTATATTTTAAAAAAGTGATGTTAAGTAGTGGAAGCACGTTATAGTCAGACAACACACAGCATTGTATTTTAAGGAAGTACTATTTATATCTACTATTCAGTAGCGCAAGGAAATTATAGTCAGACAGCGTAGAAATTCGTGTATTTAAAAAGTACTATTCAGTAGTAGAAGCAAATTACAGTCAGACAAACCGTAGAACCATTATTTTCGAAAATTGCTTTTAAGTAGTGCAAGCAAATTATAGTCAGACAACGCAGTATTTCGTATTTGAAAAAAGTAAGTTAAATTTTTATTTTAACAAATAAAGCACCAAATTCCAATCAAACTTTAAGCCCAAAATTCCAATCAAACTTAAAGCACAAAATTCCAATCAAAATTAATGCACGAAATGTTAAAATTTCTTTAAAAAAAAATAAAGCCCATAGTTTTCATTTTAAGAAACAACTTTAAGACTAACTCGTCTCTAATGAAAAGATAAACAGAAATGAACCAAGAGAGAGTGCAAAACAAGGTGTAGATGAAAGAGAATGCCATTGATTTGCAGTGAGTTGTGAATGTAGAGAAATTTTTTAGTCGAGGGACAGAAAGTTTTGGGGTTGGTCGGACAGTGGCATCATAAGTCGGGAGTAGTTTGGAGGTTGGGTGACAAGCAGGGGTAGCGAGGGTCCCTGGAGGCGGCAAGCTAAATATATCCACCCCCGACAAACCCCGAGGGAGAATGTCAAGACAACATGGCCGACGCCCGTCATCCTACTACCACTATAACCCTATATGTACACAAGCAATGTTCGACCGTAAGCTCACTAAGAATATACAAATACTCCATGTCAAAAAATCCCTATTATTTGCGTCTTTCAGTTTATTCTCCAGTCATCCATCAGTTCATAAAATTTCTACAAATTCCTTCATCTCTTGCCAATGAACACAATTTTTTTGTTTTCATTTATTTTATGCGGCAAATTTAATACTTTCTTCAAATTCAATTATTTGGGGAAAATTTATCTGGTTTGTGAAAATTTATTTTTTGGCGCGGATTCAAATATTGCGGTTTATATTGGTTTAGGAAGGACAGTTAAATATTTGTACTAGTTTTTGTTTTGTAGTTGAGTAGTAAAAACTGGGTACAATCAAACAGTGTTACTCATGTTTTGTTAAGTAGGCAAAAATGGTTACGGTCAGACAGTACTACTCGAGGTTTTGTAGTTAAGTGGTAAAAGCAGGTTACAGTCAGACAGTGCTACTTATGGTGTTGTGTAGTTAAGTAGTAAAAGCAGGTTACAGTCGGACAGTACTACTCATAGTATTATGATTAAGTAGTAAAAGTAAGCTACAGTCAGACAGTGCTACTCAAAGTTTTGAGACTAAGTAGTAAAAATTATTAACAGTATGATGGCATTACTCGTAATACTAACATTTCGTTTCTACTATCGTTTTATTTTTACTATCGTTTTGTTTTTACTATAATTTTGTTTTTACTATCGTTTTATTTTTACTATAATTTTGTTTTTACTATCGTTTTGTTTCTACTATCGTTTTATTTTTACTATAATTTTGTTTTTACTATCGTTTTGATTTTACTATAATTTTTTTACTATCGTTGTGTTTTTACTATCGTTTTGTTTTTACTATAATTTTGGTTTTACTATCGTTTAGTTTTTACTATCGTTTTGCTTTTACTATAATTTTGTTTTTACTATAATTTTGTTTTTACTAACGTTTCGTTTCTACTATCGTTTTGTATGTACTATTGTTTTGTTTTTACTATCGTTTTGTTTTTACTGTCGTTTAGTTTTTACTATTCTTTTTGCTTTTACTAACGTTTCGTTTCTACTATCGTTTTGTATTTACTATCGTTTTGTTTCTACTATCGTTTTATTTTTACTATCATTGTGTTTTTACTATCGTTTTGTTTTTACTATAATTTTGTTTTTACTATCGTTTAGTTTTTACTATCGTTTTGCTTTTTCTATAATTTTGTTTTTACTATAATTTTGTTTTTACTAACGTTTCGTTTCTACTATTGTTTTGCATTTACTATTGTTTTGTTTTTACTATCGTTTTGTTTTTACTAACGTTTCGTTTCTACTATCGTTTTATATTTACTATCATTTTGTTTTTACTATCGTTTTGTTTTTACTATCGTTTAGTTTTTACTATTGTTTTTGTTTTTACTATCGTTTAGTTTTTACTATCGTTTTCTTTTTATTATCGTTTTGTTTTTACTATAATTTTGTTTTTACTATCGTTTAGTTTTTACTATCGTTTTATTTTTACTATCGTTGTGTTTTTACTATCGTTTAGTTTTTACTATCGTTTTGCTTTTACTATAATTTTGTTTTTACTATCCTTTAGTTTTTACTATCGTTTTGTTTTTACCATAATTTTGTTTTTACTATCATTTGGTTTTACTACCCTTTTTTTTGCTATAGTTCTATTTTCACTACAGTAAAAGTATACTGCCCAGTCAAGCAAATATTTTCACTCTAATTTCATAGCCACTAAATACATTTTGATCGACCGATGAGTAGGAAAAGTTTCTCAAAGCTTTTTTCGAGAAATTAGCAACTAGTGATAATTCGGGTGGATTTTATTTGAGTGAATTTTATTTGAGTTTAATGTTTAGATTTAATTTCTTTAGGCAAGAGGATCGGACATGTTTTTAACGAGGAGGAAAGAAAGGAAGGAGCAGGACGGCAAACAAAAGGAGAAACAGATTAAAAGTCGCAAGCGGGTAGGCCACATTGAGCAGGGGTAAGTTGGAGTTGAAATTAGCCACCCTCAAGATTAGCCTGAATTAACAAATTGAAAAAAGTGCTTCCCCTCAGTTGGCCTTTAAAGCAAGCAACCTCCTGCTTCCAAGTGGCAACTTCTCGAGCTTAAAGTGCGATCCTTGCAAGGATATCGGGGCAACAAATTCATGCAAATGGCACTCTCCAACGTTAGGCAATACACGTTGTATCCACCTACATTCGCCGCAGTAACGATAGTGCTCCCTGAACAAATTGACCTCTGCTTTCTCTAGATCTATACACCCGTATTTCTCGTGAAAGTGTGATTCTAGCGAGCGTGATATGATAGCGAATATTGTACTGTCTTGAATTTTGAGGACTTTTAATTGTAGCTAATTCGTCCTAGAAAGAACTTACAAAAAGAACTTTAAAGAAGAATTTAAGAAAAAAACCTGACATAAGATCTTAAGAAAAGTACTTAAAAGAAGAACTTAAAAAAAACTTAAAAGAAGAACTTAAGAAAAGAACTCAAAAGAACTCAAAAGAACTCAAAAGAAGAACTTAAGAAAAAAACTTAAAAGAACTTAAGAAAAGAACTCAAAAGAACTCAAAAGAAGAACTTAAAGAACTCAAAAGAAGAACTTAAGAAAAAAACTTAAAAGAAGAACTTAAGAAAAGTACTTAAAAGAAAAAAATGTCGAAGAAAATAAAAAGAACGTTCCAGAGGGGAATAAAAAAAAAGTCCAAAAGGCGTTAATGTAACGAAAGTGGACGTACTGATGGGTTTAATTGTAAAAAAGCAGTTTCCATTCAAGTTATCATATGATAGTCCTGACCGACAATTGAGAGTAGATAGTAGAGAGGCCTCGGCAGAGCGTTGTAGGGAAACGTGCCAGGACTTCGGAATCTTTTTCAAGGAGCCAACATGAAATAACTGCACTGGCGAATTGTCTGCATAAAATATTCAAAGGGTAGCGGGTGTAGAGGGTAACTGTGTAGCTCACCAGGCATATACATATATTCCGTAACCCGAAGCCGTTATCCTGGAGGAACCCTCGAGTTCGCTTACTCGACCTCGATATTCCTGCAAATTTGGTTTGGAGTCTCCTTCCCTTTCGGACTGACCTTGTACTGCCGCCGACTTTACTGAGGTATATAGATATATGCATGTTGGGGATGAGTATAGTGGTTTCGAGATACGAGGAGGTATTGGGGGGTTACGATTCCTCTACGTACAAAGCGCGAGAACATCGATTGTACAATGGGATCTTGCGTACACACCAGACCCACGAAACCTAACCTCCTTACAAGTGCTACATCCTTATCATACCTATCATGAGACTCAATTCCAATCAAATGAAAACTACAATGGTGCCGGATAGTTATGTAATGCATACCTAATGACCTTTGTGAGATTAGAAAATTCTGAGTGAAATGCACTTTTTACCTAATCAGGGAGAAAAATAAACGGTTGCACTATGTGCATTTTGTAAAGAAAGTGGTTTAGGAGTTTAGTTAATTTTACTAAAGGAACTGGTTTATTTAACTGTTATTTTGTTATGTTAACTTGAAGAGTAGTGAATTAAATAGTAGTAACGTTCACCAAGACCGTGGTAGAGTTAACCAATACAGTAGTACAGTTAACCAAGAGAGTAGTAAAGTCAACCAAGATAGTAGTAAAGTTTACCAAGTTAGTAGTACAGTTAACCAAGAGAGTAGTAAAGTCAGCCAACACAGTAGTAAAGTTAACCAAGAGACAGGCAGTAAAGTTAACCAAGACAGTTGTAAAGATAACAAAGACAGTGGTAAAGTTAACTAAGAAAGTAGTAAAGTTAACCAAGGGAGTAGTAAAGTTTGCCAAGAGAGTAGTAAAGTAACCCAAGACAGTTGTAAAGTTAACAAAGATAGTGGTAAAGTTTACCAAGACAGTAGTAAAGTTAACCAAGAGAGTAGTAAAGTTTGACAAGTCAGTGGTAAAGTTAACCAAGAGAGTAGTAAAGTCAGCCAACACAGTAGTAAAGTTAACCAAGAGAGTAGTAAAGTTAACCAAGACAGTTGTAAAGTTAACAAAGATAGAAAGTTTACTAAGACAGTGGTAAAGTCAACCAAGAGAGTAGTAAAGTTAACTAACACAGTGGTAAAGTTAACCAAGTCAGTGGTAAAGTTAACCAAGAGAGTAGTAAAGTCAGCCAACACAGTAGTAAAGTTAACAAAGAGAGTATTAAAGTCAACCAAGATAGTAGTAAAGTTTGCCAAGTTAGTAGTACAGTTAACCAAGAGAGTAGTAAAGTCAGCCAACACAGTAGTAAAGTTAACCAAGAGAGTAGTAAAGTTAACCAAGACAGTTGTAAAGTTAACAAAGATAGAGTGGTAAAGTGATCCAAGACAGTAGTATATTTAACCAAAGCACTAGTAAATTTAACCAAGCAGACAGTAAAAAACATAGTTTTAAGATCTTTGTTTCCTTTGATGAAAAATTAATTACAAGGTAACTATAATAAATTAATTATTAAACTCAAGATTTACTGGATCTTAAGATGATTTAAAATAAAAATTCAAAAGAATCTTGCTGAGACGGAACACTCTCTAATAAAAATTAATTTCTATATTGCAATAATTCAAAGGCGCTGCAAATAACAATGCAAATTTATTTTACATCAAGCATTGTATTTTAAGCATTTTTTACACATTTTTTTTACACATTTCTTACACATTTCTTACACATTTTTTCACACATTTTTATGCATTTTTTTAGCATTTTTTTAGCATTTTTTTACACACTGTATTTTACGTATTATATTTCACGCTACGCTTTATGTTGCACATTCCTCATTATATTTTTCTTGTTAAATAAAAAATCGTAAAGACGAATTTGAAAGTTTAACTGCTTTTAAGTTGAGTCGAGAAATTTGAGGGGTTGGGAACATAACTGAGAAGAATATAACAGATAAAGTGAAGAGAAAACAAGTCTGAAAAGGAATAGACAAGGAAATAGAGATACCAGCGTTGCTCATAAACTTCCATGTCGTTTGAGTTTTCTATTTAGTCATTTCAGTCTCTGCTCGCTTTTTCGACATTTGACTGTCTCTCAAACGACACGACAGTAGATCGAGTCTCGATTCCATTTCACATGATTCAAATTCATCGCGTCCAAAGATTTACAACTTTATAAAATACTCAATTCTCATTCACATAATTTATTTGCGTTATTTACTCACAATTTATTTTGATAATTTATTCACATAATTTATTTGCCTAATTTATTCACATAATTTGTTTATATAATTTATTCACATAATTTGTTTATATCATTTATTCACATAATTTGTTTATATAATTTATTCACATAATTTATCAATTGAATAATTTTAGTCAGCAATTAGTTTAAATTAAAATTAAACGATTTAAAATAAATTAAAAATTCGAAAAAATATTTCAATCTTAGAAATGAAATTAAATAAATTACATCAAGTAAAATAAAATGTAGGGTCAAATTTGAAAAGTATCGCACTTTTGACACTGATTATTCATTTTAATATGTTGAATCAAATAAATAGATTTGAATAAATTGAATTCGTTAAACTAAATTGAATGTAAATTGAATAGCACAAGAAAAATTGAAATTAAATGTCAATTGAATTCAATAAATTGAATTGAATTAGATAATTGAATTCGAATGTAAATTGTAATAAATTAAACAGAATCGAATAAACGGAATTGAATAAATTAAATTGTGTAAATTAAATTGAATAAATTAAACTGATTAAATTAAATTGAATAAATTAAACTGATTAAATTAAATTGAATAAATTGAACTGAATTAATTGAACTGAATAAATGAAATTGAATAAATTGAACTGAATAAATTGAACTGAATAAATTGAAATAAATAAATGAAATTAAATAAATAAAATAAATGTAAACAACTAAATGAAATAAACTAATTTAAAAAACACATGATTGAGAATTGGCAATAAGTATCAACTACGAGGAATAATTCCGGAAAAGTTTTTGGGGTCTTGTTTTTCCTGGATGGGACAGAAATAAATGGATATATCAGAGGTATCGATAGGTGCTTATATTCCAGGGATGGTACCTGTATTGGTATAAGGGTGTCTATCGGAAACGCCGTTTGCCGTACATTTATTGCCTCTACCAACCTCCCGCGCTTTCCTCGGTATACGACGTTATATTTGATATTGGATAGACTTCGTATACGTATCATTGGCGTCGTAAAACCTGCCGTAAATAATATTAAATAAATGTAATACGTCGGGTAAAATATCGTTTAGCGAAGGTGGAGTAGATGCGACACTCAAGATAACCCACGTACTTCTCAGTCGAAATTTTATTAGAATATTTTTATGAATAGGTATTAGAATAATTTATCAATTTTTTTATTAATAGTTTTTATGGCTCTATCGATCACAATATTCGAGTTAAGCTTATAATATTTCTACTGACAAAAAGAGCAATAAAATAATTAATAATAATAATAATAATAATAATAATAATAATAATAATAATAATAATAACAATAACAATAATAATAAAAATAATAATAATAATAATAATAATAATAATAATACACTCAAAAATACTATTTACCAAAACTCAAATTGAACCGTGAGGAACAATTTGAACCAATTTGGACTCAAATTGAGCTGTGATGAAAATAATCGCACGGTATTATGTATTTTTTCCACAAAAATGCTTGAATGATTTATACTATTTCGTATTTTTAGAGAGGTTTAAATGTGTTTTGGTTTTAGAAAAAAGCAAATTGTTGGTACGTTTAGCTTTGAAACAAAAGTTGTGAGCTACTTGAACGTAATTTCTCCTGATCCTGCAAGTGGACAGGGGTGAGGCGCGAACGTATTTATAGCCACCGTAAAACTGGTCAGTTAATTGAATGTTGGAGTGACCTCGATCCGACAATGTCGACAATTCGATCTCCAACGAATCTCCAGTCTAGCACTTCTCTTTCCCTTTGTATTTTTCCATTCCGACTTAAGTTTTAGAAAAGTTAATTTGCGTCACGTTCTCCTTCTTTTGCAAGTGTCGCTTTCAAACTGAAATCTGCAATTTTATGAACATCATCAATTTTTAAAAAAATTGTTTTGATTTCTAATCTATAACTTTAATCGCGATTAAAATTCAAAGCATAGCCTCGACTATGAATTTTCGACTATTGAATATTCCGCATTCTTTTAGTACGTTTTAAGAAATTTAATAAAAATCCATCATGACTACGTATAACAATTATATTTTTCCTAAATTGAGTTTTTCATCCAAAATCTCATCCAAAAGTCCGAAAATAAAAAACTGCCAGTCTAATAGCCGCTCATTAGAAATGAGAATGTAAAATCCACAAAAAACTAATTGTTCCTGATCCCTGTCCTAGAATCGGACATTCGCTCCAAACTTGAGCAATTTCTGCCATAAGCCATGAATAGAGAAAAGTAAGTTGAAAACCTGCTTTTCCATCTGACGTCTAGAAAAAATACAGTAACACCTTAGGTAATGGTTTGCTTCAGAAGGAAACTGAACAGATTTCAGAAGCTATAATTGCCTAGAATTCTTGGAAATGATAAAAAAGAGAGATTTCCAGAGTCGTGTTCAACTACAAAGTGCGATGTAAATATATTTTAGAGAATTGATACATCTGTGATGAGGCGTAAAGACGTAACATGGAAAAGATTTTAATGGCGGAGGGGAAAGAGTAATGAAAGGAAAAACCAGAAGCACAACATAGGAAGTAGTTGTTAGTATATAATGGGACGAGAAGCAGATCATGTGACATCTTCCGACATGGGGCGCCTGGCGTTTAGTCTGACCTGAATTGACCTGCTGCTCCTTTTAAGAAAGCACATTTGTCAGCGGGCGTCAAAATTTGTCTTCTACTGTTGCCGAGAGTTGTAAACACTCCCACCATCCGGAAAATTAGCCGTTTAGTTCTTTATGTATCCGGTGGACGTAATATGCATGTTCCAAAGTCACGTGGCACATATGAGTGCTAACGTGTGAAGAAATCTCGATCTGCATCTTTCTTGGAAAAGTTATGACCCTCTTTTGTCAAACCATGTGTAAATGTAAAAAAGAACATTTATTTTACGCTAATTGTTACTTCGACTTATTTTGAATCACTAATTGGACTAATCTTTGTTAATTTTGAATTACTAATTCGACTAATCTTTGTTAATTCGACGATTTAGTTTAATTATAAATTTATTTTATTTATAAATTTAATCATTTTATATATTAACTTATTCATTTTATTTATAAATTTAATCATTTTGTATATAAACTTATTCATTTTATTTATAAATTTAATCATTTTGTATATAAACTTATTCATTTTATTTATAAATTTATCTATTTTTACAAATTAATTGTTTATTCATTATTAATTATTTTTATTATTTATAGAAGAAAATTTATTCGTAAGTACACTCATATAATACAAAAGTACTTTTTAGTTATTAAATTAATTATTAAACAATAATTTAATTGAAGTGACAAAAACTACGGCCAATTATGAATAAAGTAAAATATATTAAATATTAATCGAATAATTATTAAATAACACTTATTTTTATTATTATATTGTTCTTATTATTATTCTCTTATTCATTGTTATTATTGCTTCTGTTTTTATTGTTATTACTTTTACTGTCATTATTGTTCCTGTTTTTATTGTTATTACTTTTACTGGCATTATTGTTACTGTTTTTATTTTTATTACTTTTACTGTCATTATTGTTACTGTTTTTATTTTTATTACTTTTACTGTAATTATTGTTACTGTTTTTATTGTTACTGTTTTAATTTGTATTACTATTACTGTAATTATTGTTACTGTTTTTATTTTTTTTTATTACTTTCTCTGTCATTATTGTTACTGTTTTTATTTTTATTACTTTTACTGTAATTATTGTTACTGTTTTTATTGTTACTGTTTTCATTTGTACTACTTTTACTGTAATTATTGTTACTGTTTTTATTTTTTTTGTTACTCTTTTGTCATTATTGTTACTGTTTTTATTTGTATTACTTTTACTGTAATTATTGTTACTGCTTTTATTTTTTTATTACTTTTACTGTCATTATTGTTCCTGTTTTTATTGTTATTACTTTTACTGTCATTATTGTTACTGTTTTCATTTGTACTACTTTTACTGTAATTATTGTTACTGTTTTTATTTTTTTTGTTACTCTTCTGTCATTATTGTTACTGTATTTCTTTGTATTACTTTTACTGTAATTATTGTTACTGCTTTTATTTTTTTATTACTTTCACTGTCATTATTGTTACTGTTTTTATTTTTTTATTACTTTCACTGTCATTATTGTTACTGTTTTTATTTTTATTACTTTTACTGTAATTATTGTTACTGTTTTCATTCGTATTACTTTTACTCTAATTATTGTTACTGTTTTTATTTTTTTTTATTACTTTCTCTGTCATTATTGTTACTGTTTTTATTTTTTTTTTATTACTTTCTCTGTCATTATTGTTACTGTTTTTATTTTTATTACTTTTACTGTAATTATTGTTACTGTTTTTATTTTCATTACTTTTACTGTCATTATTGTTACTGTTTTTATTTTTATTACTTTTACTGTAATTATTTGTACTGTTTTTATAGTTATTGTTTTTATTGCTATTACTTTCATTGTTATTAATTTTATTGTTATTATTTTGTTGTTCTTATTTTTATTACCATACACAATATACTCCCATCCAAGAAAATTGACGAAGCGCCACAAAAAAAGAAAAATTCCGCTGTGAACAAATTGTCAGTAATAAAATTGTTCAAACTTGTTTAAAATTGTCACGGTCTATCAATGCAGAACAGCAAAAATAATTATTGCTAAATTTTTGAACTAATAATGATTACAAACTGAAAGGTGTCAATAAGATGACAACACTCGATTGAATACCGACAAATTGAAAGCGCCTGGGACCATAACCTGTGATAAAATCATTATACAATTAGTTTGAGTGATTACGACGAAGATTCGGTTTTTGTTGTTGAAAGTAGAGCTGGCGAGACAGAATGACAAGGAGACTGGCAAGCAACAGATTCAGAATCCAGATGTTGGTTGGGAGATATTGTCCGTATCGTTGGCTGCGATAACAAGCCACGAGGCATGAACTATCAACGTCAACGATGCCAACGACGACAGCGCCGTCAGTTAAATGCCTCATAACTAACTCAATTCCGAGTTTCCTAATTAAATATCTATCGTTTAATTAAGAATGATTTACCGACTTGGCATTGAGTCTGATACGAATAGAGGAGACTTGGTAGGTATTCAGGCAGGAACGCAATAGCTCTGTACCATTACGTTCGACGGCGCCCAATCAATGCAGGAATTATCCTCATTAGGTCGATTCGCGATCTGGCTCCGTCGAGTACAACCTTGCTCGCGACCAACGAAGAAAGAGTAACTGGGAGACTGAGACGCCGAGAAGAGGTAGAATGATTGATAGAGGGAAGGAGTGAGGAAGGGAAGAAGGGAAGAAGAGAAGAAGGGAAAAAGGGAATACAAGAATTGAAAAGAGACACAAGAGATGGAGAAAAGAAGGAAATAAGAGAGATGGTGAATGAGGAAGGAAGATGATGAATGAAGAAGGGAGATGGTGAATGATCGAAAGAGAAATAGAGAGAGAGAGAAGGGAAAAGAAGAAACACATGAAGAGGGAATGTAAAAAAGAAATAATGCACAAAAGATAGAGAAACAAGAAAAGACGTTTATACACCTTTTATATAAAGATACTTTTTGCAATACTGTGCTCCAAAAACTCGACGTTTTAGGCAAGAGTGCGTAAAAAGTACTTTTATCGCACTAGGGATAGAAAAAGTATACTTTTAGCATATTAGGGAGAGTTAAAAGTTGAGTTTTTAGTACACATTAGTGCAAGAAAAGAAGAGACTAAAAACAGAAGAGATAAAAGACAGAAGAAACAAAAGAAAGAAGAGACGAAAGACGGAAGAGATAAAAGACAGAAGAAACAAAAGAAAGACGAGACAAAAGACAGAAGAGACAAAAGACAGAAGAAACAAAAGAAAGAAGAGACGAAAGACAGAAGAAACAAAAGTAGGAAGAGACGAAAGACAGAAGAGATAAAAGACAGAAAAAACAAAAGAAGGAAGAGACGAAAGACAGAAAAGATAAAAGACAGAAGAGATAAAAGGCAGAAGAAACAAAAGAAAGAAGAGACGAAAGACAGAAGAAACAAAAGAAAGAAGAGACGAAAGACAGAAGAAACAAAAGAAGGAAGAGACGAAAGACAGAAGAGATAAAAGACAGAACAAACAAAAGACAAAAGAAACAAAAGACAAAAGAAACAAAAGAAGAAAGAGACGAAAGACAGAAAAGATAAAAGACAGAAGAGATAAAAGAGAGAAGAGACGAAAGACAGAAGAAACAAAAGAAACAAAAGAAAGAAGAGCCGAAAGCCAGAAGTGATAAAAGACAGAAGAGATAAAAGATAGAAGAGATAAAAGACAGAAGAGACAAAAGACAGAAGAGACAAAAGACAGAAGAGACAACAGAAGGAAAGAGAGATAAAGCGAGATAGAAAGAAGGAGAGAGAGAGAGCAAGATGTAAAGAAGAAGAAAAGAAAGTCGCGCTATTAGATTCAGAGCTGGTTGTGTCCAGATGGGAGAAAAACTGGAAATCTGCTTTCTTGATGGGACTAGAGGGGTTCTCAGAGGAAGCCTCGAGGTACCCGATGCTCACCGATTTTCTCTCTTTCTCTGTCTCTCCCTCTTTCCTTCTTTTTCTCTGCTTCATTCTCTACCTCTCGCTACCACTTAGTAAAAAAGAGTCGCTGACTTCGAGTGACAACTTAGCGAGCTACGGCTCACCTCGATCAGGCCACACACAGTCTGTCCTGTTCCCAATATTCTCGCAAAAGATACTTCCCTACAGTGTGCTTTTCACAATAAATTTCTTAAATTTGCTAATTAAACTTAACTACATAAACGGCAAAAAATCCTACTGTTGCAAAAGAGTGATTACAGTAATAAAAAGAAGTAGAAAAAATGTGTGAACGCTTCGAATAAAGGACAAAAGCGTGATTCCTTTATTCGAAGCGTTCACAGATTTTTCCTTACTTGATTCCTTACTTTCGGACAAAAAGAGAAGAAACAGAAAAGAGACAGTAAAATAGGAATAACCACGATAATGATGATGATAATAATAATAATAATAATAATAATAATAATAATTTTTCTACAAGAAGTGGACGAGTCCCACACAACATCGTGCGTAAATGCATTTTCCCTCTCCAAAACTTGTTTTGTAAAAAAAAAAAAATAATAATAATAATAATAACGATAATAATAACAAGGATAATAATAACAAGAATAGTAATAACAAGGATAATAATAACGATAATAATAAAAAAAAAATATTAGAATTACAGTGCAATAAAATATTCACGTAAAACAAGAAATTAGTAATTATAGTTATTGAACTAATGGGAATGAAAGTGATTAAAAAAGCGGCAGTGAAGAAAATAATGGAATGAAAAGTAATTAAAATAACAGCAGTAAAATATAATAAAACTATAGTAGTAAAAATGCAGCAATAAAAATAAAATTAATGTAATTAATGATAATACAGACTTGTACATAATTCAAATTAGAAAATAAAAAGAGGAGCTTAATTGGAGGAAATGGACTGAAATGGAGAATAATTGAACAGAAGAGAAAATTCAAGTGCTAAGAAATAATAAGAGTTGCTTATGTAATGCTTGTTGGAGAACTATACGGATAATTGTAATGGGGAAAAAATTGATATTGCATTCTTGAAATAAGTCAACAACTTTCTTGATGCCACTAGGAGAAGAACTGGATTTCACTACTGGATGGAGAGACTCGCGGATATGCTCGCTGTCAGTCATAATGATAGAAGAAAAAAGACACCAGAGACTAGTTGGCTAGCTAATACTGCCATATGTCGTTTACGTACGAACCATGCGTTCACGTTTAGTCAGAGTTGCCGCAGGCGACAGGGGTTAGCCAGCAAATGCACTTTATCCGCTCTTAAAATTCATTCTATTTCTCTCTACCTTCATTTTTGACTTTAATATTCTTTTACATCAATTGCAATTTTGGAATATGTTTTCATTAATATAATGAATGTTTTTGTAAAAATTGAATTTATTTATTGTATTTTCGAAGATTTGGAATCTTTTGAAGAGAATCTTGCAGTGGATTATTTTCTTCTTTTTCTTCTATTTCTTCTTTTGACTCTTCTTTGTCTTTTCTTTTTTCCTCTTTTTATTCATTTTTCTTCTTTCGACTTTTCTTTGACTTCTCTTTTTTCCACTTCTTTTCATTCCTTTTTCTGTTTTTTCTTCTTTTTCCTCCTCTTTATCTTCTTTTTTCTATTTTCTTTTTTCTCCTATTTTCTTGTTTTAATTTTTTCTTCTAGTTTTTCTTATTCTGCTACTTTTTCTTATTTTTCTTCTACATTTGATTTTCCTGATAATTTTACTATTCTTTTTTTACTTTACTATTCTTTTTTTACTTTACTATTCTTTTTTTACTTTACTATTCTTTTTTACTTTTACTATTCTTTCTTTACTTTTACTAATCTTTGTTTACTTTTACTATTCTTTTTTACTTTTAATATTCTTTTTTTACTTTTACTATTCTTTTTTTACTTTTAATATTATTTTTTCAATTTTACTTCTTGTTATTCTTTTTTAGTTCTTGAAATTTTTCATTTTTTTAACAATCAGCCGATAACTGAGAGAATATTTTATTCTTGCTCTAAGCTTATTTCATTCATAATCGTAGCCTGCAATTTAAGCTTAATATAAGAATATTTTCAAAAATGCGCACAATATAAAACTCTTTTTAAAATAAAATTTTTAAAATGTTTGTTAAAAGTCCGTCAAAACTTTATATAATTCGAGATTATTCATAATAATTCAATGTAATTCAAAATAATTCAAGATAATTCAAGATAATTCATGTAATTCAAGATGTAATTCAAGATAATTCAAAGTATTTCAAGGTAATTCAAGATAATTCAAGGTAATCCAAAATTATTCTGGATAATTCAAAGTAATTCAAGATAATTCAAGGTAATCCAAAATAATTCTGGATAATTTAAGATAATTCAAAGTAATTCAAGATAATTCATGTAATTCAAGATGTAATTCAATATAATTTAAAGTAATCTAAAATAATTCTGAATAATTGAAAGTAATTCAAGATAATTCAAGGTAATACAAAATAATTTTGGATAATTCAAAGTAATTCAACATAATTCAAGGTAATGCAAAGTTATTCTGGATAATTCAAGATAATTCAAGGTAATCCAAAATAATTCTGGATAATTCATGATAATTCAAAGTAATTCAAGGTAATGCAAAGTAATTCTTGATAACTCATAGTAATTCAAGCTAATTCATGATAATTCAAAGTAACTCAAGATAATTCATGTAATTGAAGAAGTAATTCAAGATAATTCAAAGTAATTCAAGGTAATTTAAAATTATTCTGGATAATTCAAAGTAATTCTGGATAATTCATGGTAATTTAAAGTATTTCAAGATAATTCATGTAATTTAAGATAATTCAAAGTAATTCAAGGTAATCCAAAATAATTCTGGGTAATTCAAGATAATTCAAGACAATTCATGGTAATTCTGGTAATTCAAGATAATTCATGTAATTAAAGATACAATTCAAGATAATCCAAAGTAATTCAAGGTAATTCAAAGTTTTTCAAGATAATTCAAGGTAATGAAAAGTAATTCTGGATAATTCAAGATAATTCATAGTAACTCAAGATAATTCATAGTAATTCAAGATAATTCACAGTAATTCAAGATAATTCATAGTAATTCAAAGTAATTCATAGTAATTCAAAGTAATTCAAGATAATTCATGTAATTTAAGATGTAATTCAAGATAATTCAAAGTAATTCAAGATAATTCATGTAATTTCAGATGTAATTCAAAATAATTCAAAGTAATTTAAGATAATTCAAGATAATTCATGTAATTTAAGATGTAATTCAAGATAAATCTAGATAAATCAATGTAATTCAAGATAATTCAAGGTAATCCAAAATAATTCAAAGTAATTCAAGATAATTCAAAGTAATTCAAGATAATTCAAGGTAATCCAAAATAATTCTGGATAATTCAAAGTAATTCAAGATAATTCAAGATTATTCATAGTAATTTAAGATAATTCAAGGTAATTTAAAGTAATTCAAGGTAATTCAAGTTAATTCAAAGTAATTCTGAGTAATTGAAAATAATTCAATGCAATTCAAGATAATTCGATATAATTCAGCACAAGTGTGCCCCTAATTCACGGAGTTATTTGACCCTCGTTATTTTATTCTTTCTCCAAGTTTATTTTAATCTAAATCGAAGCCTTCATTTTCTTCTTATTACAAGAACATCTCATTCTTGAAACATACGTCAAATTTTCCTTTTCCATAAAAGAAAATCTCCTCAATTAAAGAAACTTTCCTTTCCGATAAAAGTAACATCCAGATTTGTTGATACAATAAAAAACAGCCCCCACCTTGCGCTGGGCATAAATAAAACCCTTTATCCAGTTTACAAAAAATGTTAAAGTCGGAGAAAAATTGGTCCATTAAAAGACAATATCTAGAATCGTAAATGCTGCGACGAGAGTTTTATCGTGGTGGAGCATCGTGCGCGCGTGAAAGGTTACCAGATGGGATTTTGGTTACGTTTATCCATCTAAGTCCGCAGTGGAATGGAGGGTGGGTGCGGAGGGGTTTGCAAGTCTGGAATGTCCTGTAATTGATAGCGGCACACTGGGCTCTATGAGCCGTAGGAAAATAATAAGCCCGGTCGTAGTAGCTTGGTAGTACGCGGTATTATTGGCTCTCGTGGGGTGTTACTGGCGGCTTCCAACGTCGCCGAGATGAGGGTGCAACAGAGACGAAAAGAGCCAGGGGAGGGCCTTTCGATACAATGTATGCACCCTCGTGTGCAACTATCGTCCTCGGATATCTCGATCTCAGGGTGAGTCCGACGTCTATATTCTCGCGAGCAACACACCAGAGAGGACAACTCGAGAAAATTATAGTCAGGCCAAACTCTATTTAGCATTTAGTTATACACAGCTTACCTTCTCAAACTTCCGATATCATCTGATTTATTTATTTCACTCAAGATTCCACCTACAGCCAATCATTTACTCATTAAAGAAATTTTTTTTTATATTTTTTCATCACAGTGCCTAAACTTGTATCAACATTGCCAATCATTTACTCATTAAAGAAATTTTTTTTATATTTTTTCATCACAGTGCCTAAACTTGTATCAACATTGCCAACCTTTCGTCAAGTTTCTAAATTTGCTGCAAGTTGACTAATCTAGACACATTCAAGTGCTGGGTTTTTTTTTATACACGCGAATTTTATTATAAGGACAATTATCCTAAATTATATTAATTTATATATTTATATTTTAAATTATATTATTTATACATATATTTATTATATTAATTTATATATTTATATTTTAAATTATATTATTTATATATATATATTTATTATATTCGTTATTTGTTTATTTTGTTTTATTTACTTATTGTAATCGTTTATAATAAATATTATTGTATTATTAATAGTATTTATTGGGTACTTTTTTGAAAAATGCAACCTCTTTTCAAATTTCGCGCCACTTGGTGGCAGATTTGAAAGATGGGGACTTCCCCGTTAAATGTGATATTCAAGTTTGCTTTTTTGACACTTTCGATTTATAATCGGTGTCGGTAAAAACAATCAATCATGTTCGACAGTTCAGAGACATATTTAGCGACTATTTCTATTGTGCGTTTACGAATTCAGGATAAAGAGGAAAAATATTGGAAACAAAAAATAATTAAACAACGATTTAGAAAACAACAATTATAAAAATTAAACAATTAAAAAAATTAAACAATTAAACAATTAAACAATTAAAAAAATTAAACAATTAAAAATATTAAACAATTAAAAAAAATAAACAATTACAAAAATTAAACAATTAAACAACAACCAATGAGATCAGTATTTTAGAACGAGAAAAATAATTACAGGTTTAGAAACATAAAACACTAATTTGAATTTCGCGGTTCCGATTCGCAAATGCAAACTGTGGGACTCCCGATAGGGCGGGAAATTTAAATTCGCAAAACACAAATTAATTTGATCGAAAATACAATCGGTTGGATAATGAAAGTTTGATGACTCCTGAATTAATAAAGCAATTAGCAGTTGGGCTTTAATGGAGGGAATTTTGATAAATATGGTAAGATGATCCTGGGTAATCGAATCTCAGTTGAATGGAACGACGAGACGTTGACGTCGTTTCGTATTGAGGGCCGAGACTCGATTAGATTAGGGTGGATTAGCCAATCAAAAACTACAATACTGCGACCCTTCCTGGTTAGGCAGTGACATTTGATGCTGCAGGCACTCTATTAGATTTGCGCCGTCGCTAACGCGATACGGAATCGAATGATCCGCGAGCATTGTCGGGACGATCAACGTTCGGACGGCCGATAGTTTCCATTTGAAAAACCGCTTTTTTCTGCCAATTTCATTCGTCGAAATTGAAGCTGCGTGAAATTCGTCAACGGAGTCAAATGAGATGGTTCTCTGCGCTCCCGTGACAATTATTTCCATCGAGAGAGAAATTTGTTTAATCTCATTTACATTCGATTGTTGCTGATACATATATGCATCTGGTTCAGAACAAATTCTACAAAAAAGTCCTGGATAATAAATAAACTTGTCATAAAACAAACAAGTTGGATAAACCAATTTTTCTCCCATAAGAAAAAAATTGAAGAAATCCCATAACAAAAAATTGTTAGAAAGATCAAAGTTTCAAATTGTATCTTGTGCGACATGAAATACCTAATTTAGGGAAATTTTATCTTTTACGATATGAAATATATTTCATATCGTTTTAGCTATAGCTAATTTAGGGAAAATTTATGTTACGATAGGTTTAGGGAAACATTTGGTTGGTCTGAGAAACGTTTTTCCAGAGATGGGTAAAGTTTGTAATCTGCAAATCAGCTTCTTATCTTGTTGTGATTAACCAGGTGGTAATTCTAATTTTGTGGCTATCGTTTTGATATGAAAAGTGAAAAGAAAGGTGCGTGAAAGAGCGTGTCACGCAATGGATGTTCGAGCGGGTGTGGCAAGTATGAGTGGCCAGGGGTAATTAAGTCCTTATCACATTTTTCAACTCGTGTGTATGTAGGTTTTGACTAACTTTTCTACAACACACTCATTCATTATTCAAGCCTTTCCTTCTCCCCGTTCGCTTCTACTTGGTCACCAGAAATTGGGTCCACGTTATGCTAATCAAACCACAACCCTTTAAGTGCTGGCTTTAAAAACCCAGGGATCTCGTTCGTTTGTCTACTAAACACCTTTCGTTATCTAACAATCACGCAACTTTACGAAAAGATTTCTATTGTTCCTGAAATACGTCTGGTTTTGTCAATTGAGTAAATTAAAAAGTGTCTTCAATGTAATGTTGTAACAAACACTACAAAATGTACACTGAATTATACACTTAATTATGTACACTTAATTTATAATTAGACTGAAACTTAAACAACTAGAAACACTTTCTTGTACAACTAGAAACACTTTCTTGTACTACTAGAAACACTTTCTTGTACAACTAGAAACACTTTTTTGTACAACTAGAAACACTTTTTTGTACAACTAGAAACACTTTTTTGTACAACTAGAAACACTTTCTTGTACAAATAGAAACACTTTCTTGTACAACTAGAAACATTGTATTGCATTTTCCTGCACAAATTGTGGTAGGCAAAAAAGAGTCCAAAAATGATGGAGAAATACAATTCGATGATTGCATTAAAAAGTATAAACAATGCTTTCCTATGAGGAAGCAAAATGGTAGAAAATAAACTTTCTAGTGTCATAAAAATGTTTTCCAAAAAGATACAAATGAGATAATAAAATTAGAGCCATCTGCTGCGAGTCGTCAACAAGGCATGTAAACGGAAACTCAATCCGGTTTTAAGATATTCTACACCACAGTTGAGAATGTACAAAAGCAGAGAGCAGGAGGCGTACCCCCGCTGGTTCTGCAAATTTTCAGAACCTTCTCAATTCGTCTTTTTTCTCTTTTGTCTTCTTGCAACTACCCTCCTTTCATTTCTGTCTTTCTACCCCACGCCGGAAAGAACAATTAACCGAATTTGCATTATATCTCTATCGAATTACATGATCCGTATTATTGATAAAATTGCCAATTTGGGGTGGGCGGGATCCTGTTGGGGAAAACTGGACCGAAAAAGAGGGAAACAAAATGCGCACTTCTGCTCATTTAGTGATGATGTTTCGAAAGCAGTTTTGTGTCCAGATACTTTGTAGGACTCGATATTTTTATACCAATCAAGTGTCTGTTTTGTAATTTCCTTTTATTTTAATTTTCACTTTCGTGGAATTCGAATCCACTTTAATTTTGTTTTTCAATCTCACTATTATTCAAAATTTCAAAATTTCACTATTCATTTCAAATGAAATGATTGTTTTTTTTAAATGGAACGATTTCAAATGAAATTATTTTTTGTTTTACATGGAACGATTTCAAATGAAATGAAACAATTTCAAAACAAAAGATTTTTTATTTTAAAGCAAACTATTTTTCATTTTTAATATTGCTACAAGTGTCCACAAGGAATAAACGGTTCTTCAATTTTTCAGAAAATTGTTAGCGAAAATAGACGGAGAATATAGTTGAACGTGTTTGCATTCTGCCTGGAGTTATAACAGAGTCTAGTGATAGAGGGTGACAGGAATAGTGTAACATCATCAGCCTGTAATGTTGAAAGTTGATACGAAGGGTTACGCCCCTTCCAGCACATGCACAAGTTAGACCTTATCACACACGATAGTGCCACTTCAAGTTCTATCTCTCATTTATGAATTAGTCACATGATTATATTTCTCGTAAAATAAAAAAAACGTGATAACGGTTAATAGAAGTACAAGTCTGTCGTAACAATATAAAACTCATTTCACAAGTGCAATGAGCTTTTATCTTACGCCATTATCCGTAGAATCTTGGTCCGTAACTAACTTTTATAGACCAATGAGAATTACATTCCAGATTAGAGCCGCAAATAATAATTGCACACAAAGTGCAAATTAATTCTGATATAAATTGATTTTTGCTCTCGAGCTTTTGCTTTAGTTTTCAAATTAATTTGTGCAGAATAGAAGAGGATGTTTTCAATGTGGCGTGTTTCTAAACGTAGAATTACCACCAGTAGAGCGCTAGAACCAATTAGCGTGCGGCTGTATGCGGAAGCATCCCCACTTTGCGGTCAGAGACAAATCAGCGTGGCACTGGAGGTGGAAGCATCCCCACTCTGCGCGTAGAGACCACTCAGCGCAACGCTAGACGTAAAAGCATCCCCACTCTCTGCGCAAAGACCACTCAGCGCAACGTTAGACGTAAAAGCATCCCCTCTCTGCACGTAGAGACCACTCAGCGCGCCGCAAGATGAAAAATCATCCCCTCTCTACGCACAACGACAATTCAGCGCACCAACTTACTATTCACAGTGGGGGTAATTCATCCCCAAAACCCTTTACCGAAAAAATTCAATTTTAATTTCCAAAGTCGCGTTATAAATAATAAACTCAGAACTGAAAACACTAACAAAATAAAAAAATATAAATAAATAAAACAAAAAACAATAATAAAAATATAATTACACCAACGAAAAATAATGATCACAAAGGGAAATAAGTGAGAAGAAATTGGCTGTTGAAATTTAGATGAGGATTAGAGTAACAAGTTGGGGAAATAGAGAATGTATTCAAAATAATTTTTCTTCGGACCCTGCTGGTAATAATTGACGTTTTATGGATCGGTAGAATTTATGGCTTTTCTTAGCTTGTTGAAATTCTTTGAGCAGGAAGATAGTTGGATCGATACAGCCTGTAAGCATTACCGATAATGTATTCGTTCTACAACAAATGCCGCGTAAACGATAATGCAGTCCACGTGGCTGCATAGGCGCAGAAGGGCACAGATGGTCGCCCTAGGCACTTACCAGTTACAACCCTGCTCAGTAGGGGCTCGACTGGCCACTAACCATATTTATTCACGGGGTAGCTAAATTTACCAAGCCACTGGTACGAGGATAAGTCGACGAACCTCCTACAAGTCCGGCACCCGAGGCGTCTTATGCCTTTCTCTCATGAAAAGACTAATACACTAACTTTTACGATCTCTTTCCTACCTTTCATTACTCCTATTATAGTCTCGTATCATTCCCTACAAAACTACGTGTACAGTACAACCTCGATTTAAACGCAATTCGTAAATCGAGTTTCAACTGTAAATGAAAATTTAATAAACATTTTTGTAGTTTATCATTTGAATATTAAGCCTTTCAGAATTACAATATTGTTTTGTAAACAAAAGGACGATTTTCAAATTATTTACTATTTTATTTTCCAAAGAAATAAAAAACTGCAATTCTTTTTTCACAGTTCTTTTCACCTTCTCGGCTATACTTTAGCCGATACTTTAGACTATACTTTAGGCTATACTTTAGGCTATACTTATTTAAATTTTCCCAGAATTTTTGACGTCAAACTTATTTGCCAATCAGATGGAACATTCACTTGGTTCGTGAAGAAGATACCTACTTTATCGACGCGTTTGAAAATTCGGAAACTCGGTAATTTCAACCCAGATGATAATTTAATATTTGAAAAATTGAAAAATGTGAAAAAATTTTGGACATTCACTAAGCTGGGAAATTCTACTACGCTACAATTCGGGGAAAATTTAAATCACTATAAAACTAAAGTATAGCCGAGAAGGTGAAAAGAACTGTGAAAGAAGGAAGGTCGGACCCTACGTAGCTCAGTGTTCAGAGCACTGAACCGGCAATTGAGAGGTCCTGGGTTCGCCCCCAGCGTAGTGAATGAAAATTTTTTCAGTTTTCAAATTTTTCAAATAATATTAAATTGTCATCTGGGTTGAAATTACCGAGTTTCCGAATTTTCAAACGCGTCGATCAAGTAGGTATCTTGTTCACGAACCAAATCTTGTTCACGAACCAAGTGAATGTTCCATCTGATTGGCAAATAAGTTTGACGTCAAAAATTCTGGGAAAATTTAAATCAGTATAAAAACTGCAATATTAGTAATAAAACTGCAATATTAGTAATAATTAAAACTGCAATATTAGTAATAAAACTGCAATATTAGTAATAAAACTGCAATATTAGTAATAAAACTACAATATTAGTAATAAAACTGCAATATTAGTAATAAAACTACAATATTAGTTCCAAAACTGCAATATTAGTGATTAAAATACAATATCTGTAATTAAAGGAAACAATATTTCAAATGAAACGAAAAAGTGAATAAAAAACGTGACGAGGAAATTTTGCGACTCTAATATTCAGTACACCTTTTATGACAAAGCCTTAATTGCGGAAGTAATAAGCTGCGGGATAAAAATGAAATTAGCCTGAAAGGAGGAATTGTGATAAGCTGATAAATTTTTGTGCTGGCTGGTTTATAAATAAATGATTGAGGCTGCTTTTTTAGGTGTTTTTGCCTTAAGTAAGAGGTCTACCGATATTTAATAATGTGTAGGACAGTCGTGACAGATAGGAAAAGAAATATCTGCACACTAACAAGTTTATCGTGCGCTGTTTAGCCTCTCATGCACCCATACCCAGATCACTGGCAAGTGGTCCGCTCCACAGATAAGTTTGATTTATTTTAATTTCTCACCGAGAGAGAAGAGGGAGAAGCGTATGAATTATTGCCAAGTTATTTTCGAGTTTCCGCTGATTTACGACTGCTTTCCGGGTATCGTGAGAATTTTAACATTATAACTGGGGGTAAATAGGTGCGCGGAAAGGGTTGAAATGATTACAGAACTACAATTTTCGTATATAAATAAGTCGGGAATCCTTAGTGTCGGGATCCCTTTGTTTTAAGGAATTTCACGCTTTGTTGGCAGGCGCTTTGCTTGAGGAAAAAAAAGTTGGTTAAATTTTTATTGATACTTTACGAGGGCACGATATTTTAGCAAATTTTTTGGTTAATTTTCCATTTGTGTCTACAACAAAAGGTTCGTTAAATCAAGAGAGCATAAGATATCTTGTCTTATTTTTTTGCGGTCACATTTATTCCTTTTACTTCTACAATGTTGCATTTATGTTTTTACAATGTTGCATTTATGCTTCTGCAATGATGCATTTATGCTTTTACAATGTTGCATATTAAAATGAAAGCCTAGAAATAAAAGCATAGAAATGAAAGCATAGAAATGAAAGCATAGAAATGAAAGCATAGAAAAAATGCTTAAAAATGCTAAAAATTTTAGCATTCAAATTTCACCCAAAATTAGCAAAGAGAAAGTTCTGATTTAATTTTTTAAAACAGTTTTTCGTGCATTTGAAAACAATTTCTTCTCCCAAAATTCAATTAACAGAATCCAGGTTCTATAAGTTCATTTTGTCGACAAAATTTATTTGGCAAATAAATTTTTTTGTCGGATTAAATTTATCTTACAGATGAAAAGTTTATCTCGGGAATAAAGTACGATTGGCAACTTTTTGTGGCGCTGAGTGAAGGATGCGGAGAATAGGGGACTTGAAGGATGCTGCATGGGTGTCTGGATAGAAAGGCGGTAACTTCCGGTTAAGTCAAACAAGGCGCAAAGTCGTGCTAACTTCGGACTTGGAAAGTCCCAATGAGGCGTATAATGCCATTAAAGGGAATCTTATTACACCCTTAGCGCTCCACCCTACGACTTGTTCGCCCTGCAACAAGTACTTCTACCTACTCTCGTAATTAAGTCCCGATTAATTCTCCGCTTACTTTGCCTGGCAAATGGTGCGAGGCGACTAGGCTACTATCCAAGGGATGCTTGTTATTAAGTCATTCTTCGTGAATGGAAAATTTAAGCTCCCCGCATTGTCTTCAAGTTAATTATTGATTCATGCCATAGTGAAAAAGTCGATAACAACTTTTCGTGTTATTAACATTGTTTCCGAAGCTGTAACTTTAATTAGACCCAACACAATCAGAGGATGTTAACAGCGACGCAACACAATCTTCCACCACTACCAAACTCCTTATCCAAGGGCAAGGGTGATTTCATGATTAATGCCACAAACAAGGGAGCGACTCACACAACTCTCAAGCTACCTTCAAGTGTGTGTAATTTCGTGAAATCCTCTCTTTTCGTTTCAGTTTTTTTGTCAGAATTCAACGTCTTATTTTTTTTTCGATATTTATTATTTGCGATTTGTTCGTTACTATTTATTGTCTGTTATTTATTTGTTACTATTTCTTATTTCCAATTTATTCGTTACTATTTATTATTTTTATTCGTTACTATTTATCATTTTTATTCGTTACTATTTATTATTTGCAATTTATTCTTTACTATTTGCAATTTATTCTTTACTATTTGCAATTTATTCTTTACTATTTGCAATTTATTATTTACTATTTGCAATTTATTATTTACTATTTGCAATTTCTTCGTTAATATTAATCATCCACAATTTGTTCCCTACTCTCATTTTGTTCGTACTATCACTTTATCAATAGCACCAAAATGAAGACTATGCTTATTTCGAGGCAAAAGTGCCGGGGAGGATAGAAGGTGAACCCTTTTTTTGAAGGACAAAACTGAGGACTGCGACTTGTGAAATCTCGGTCGTAGCCCACCCTGCTTTTCTTGGTTGGGTAAAAAGCGGTGAGTACACATTTAATAGCTTAATTTATAATTCTCGCTGCAAGAAACGTCGGAACGGGTATGAGAAGAGTAGAGTAGAGGATACAGGTCCACAAAGGTACTGGGATCGGGGCACGTTCGCAATGCAGCGGCCGCTCAAGACAGCTTTATATGGAGCGTTGTCCCCGTGGGTGGTCCACGGCTGGACGTCGCTCCAGGCGTTATCCGGTAGCGCTCCAGAACGTCGCCGCTCATTGAGAACCACTCGTCGAGCCTCCGAGTCACTCAAGAGTGAGATCGAGCCGCGACGCCGACTGAATCACTCATCGTACTCTCTTCGTCTTTGTCTTTCATAACCTCTTTGTCTTGCTAAACTTTTTGTTTTTCCAAACTCTTTGTCTTTGCTAAACTCTTTGTTTTTCTAACCTCTTTGTTTTTGCTGAATTGTTTTTCTAACCTCTTCGTCTTTACTAAACGCTTTGTTTTCCTAACCTCTTCAGTTTTGCTAAACGCTTTGTTTTTCTAACCTCTTCAGTTTTGCTAAACACTTTGTTTTTCTAACCTCTTCAGTTTTGCTAAACGCTTTGTTTTCCTAACCTCTTCAGTTTTGCTAAACGCTTTGTTTTCCTAACCTCTTCGTTTTTTGATAAAAGCGTTGTTCTTCTAACCTCCTCGTTTTTGCTAAAAGCTTTATTTTTCTAACCTCTTCGTTTTTGCTAAACTTTTTGTTTTTCCAACCTCTACGTTTTTGCTAACCTCTTTGTCTTTGCTAACTTTTTCGTCTTTGCTAACATCTTAAGGAAACTAACCTCTTTGCGTTTGCTAGCGTCTTTATATTTACTAACCTTGTTACCTAAGCTAACCTTTTTGTTTTTGCTAACTTCTTTGTTTCTTCTAGTCTTTTTGTTTTTCTAACCTCTTCGCCTTTGCTAAACTCTTTGTTTTTCTAACCTCTTCATCTTTGCTAACCTCTTTGTCTTTTCTATCGTCTTTGTCTCTACTACACAAAAGAGATTTCGACTCAAAATAAGCATCCATCAAAACCGACAATGCAAGACAAATTGCTTGGATTTCAATTCGTAATGATCTAAAAAAGATCAGTAAACTTAAATTGAAAATTACAAAACAGATGAAAATAAAATGAAATGAGTGAAAATTAAAATGAAATGACTGAAAATTAAAACGTCTTTCCTTTCTCAAAGAAGATGAGGCTGAAATTTATTCTGATGTTTATTTACTTTGGCGAATTTAATGGAAAATGATTGGAGAGTTGTGAGGAAGGCTTTTAGTTGGGCAACACGTGACAATCTGTACACGTTTGTAAGAAGTCGTAACTTTTCATATCCCGTCCTCTCTTTAGCTGCGACACGGACGCGTCGTGTTCACCTTGGTGAGAAGGGACCCAGGACAAGCAGGCTATTCTCTGAAATCCAGCGATTCTTTCGGGCGTCTTCGGAGATGATATTTACTCGGATCAATCCATATGGTCTCCATGGCAACCGGTCAGCCTGGCTTGTCCACCCCCGCAGACCAAGTACGGAGGTTACCGGCTGTTCAAATCGACGAATGGACCCGGGTCGTGTTTGCCAGCGATAGCGAGGGTGGTGCACCTCTCAAATTTGCGTCGTACCAAGGGATGACCAAGATCGCACCAAGGACACGCATACCCTCTCGCTTATTTTACAATCAATCCGAAAATCCTCCTGTTTGTTGACTCTTCATCATCTGGTTAATTAATCTTGTGGATTTATTTTCGAGCCCTAAAATTACTATTCTCTGTTACTATACTATCTAAAATTACTATTCTCTTACTATTCTCTCGGTTTGCAGAAAAATTGGGTGAAAAGGGATAAGGAATAGGGTAAAGAAATTAAAATAGGTAAAAATAAGAGGAGGTAAAAATAAGATGAGGTAAAAATAAGAGTAGGTAAAAACAAGAGTAGGTAAAAATAAGAAATAGGTAAAAACAAGAGTAGGTAAAAATAAGAAATAGGTAAAAACAATAGTATGGATAAAAATAAGAATAATAGTTAAAAAAATGACAGTAGGTAAAAATAAAAATATAGGTAAAAATAACAGTATGTAAAAATAACAGTGGGTAAAAATAAGAATAGTTAAAAATAAGAATAGGTAAGAATATGAATAGATAAAAATAAGAAATTGATTGAAACTAAGCCAGGAATTGTGTAAAAAAGAACAAAGAATCGGATTAAGTGAAATGAGAAATCGGGATAAGAGAAAAATAATGAATGGACCTGAGGGATGGTAAAGGAAGTTTTTATTTTGAAATTTAAAATTTGTGTGCAAAGAATGTGGAATAACGGGAAGACATTCAGTTATTCCTATTGAGTATTTTTGCAGCTCCTTTCTTTGGCTACTAAGAGGAATCTACGTGAACGAGTATTCTACATGCAAATTTATAGAGATCCTTCGGACACGACTGCCTCGAGGGGACCTATCCTCGAGGGAAGTGCAACCACCAGGACTAAGAGCGCTTCCTTGTACTGTCACTCCTTTCCATTCGAATCAATCGCATAAATCTCGCAGCATCAATCGACCTTCCGAAAAAGCCGTTTTATACGAAAATCTCTTATTCCCTTCCTCTGACACCTGTCCAAAGGTGTAATTCCTTGTAAGAATATTTCTCAGCTCGAAAACTTTCATCGAAATTCCATTCTTTACTTCATCCATTATTACCCCGCACATCGACTTTCCAGTGATTTTATTTCTATCCCTTTTATTCGACTTTTGCTCCAAATTATTTGCTTCAAATTATTTGCTCCAAATTATTTGCTCCAAAGTATTTACTTCAAATTATTTGCTCAAAATTATTTGCTCCAAAGTATTTACTCCAAATTATTTGCTCCAAAGTATTTACTCCAAATTATTTACTCCCAAGTATTTACTCAAAATTATTTCCTCCAAAGTATTTACTCCAAATTACTTGCTCCGAAGTATTTACTCAAAATTATTTCCTCCAAAGTATTTACTCAAAATTATTTCCTCCAAAGTATTTACTCCAAATTATTTGCTCCAAAAGTATTTGTTTCAAATCATTGAATTATTCGTACAAAATCATTTGTCTCAACTTGTTACTTTCGAATAACATTTTGGATTAAAAACAGATCTCCAAATTGTGATAGATCTTGCGAATGTGTGAATGTCATTTTTGTCAAAAGTTTGGTTTCAAACAAATGAAGATTGTTAATTTGAGACGATACATTGAAGTTGTTGAAATTCGTTCAATTTATTTGAATTTTTGAATTAATAAATAAATTAATAAAATAAATTAAAATTAATAAAATAATTGTTGAAATAGCGGAGAATAATTTGGACAAGATTTTTCTTGGTCGGAGAAAACGAGACAAAGCGGTATGGAAGGAATCATCGAGAATTGTCGAGCTTTGAGAGGAGATAAAGCAGTGGATCATCATTAACCTGGTCGGCGCAAAACACTCGACATCTGATTGACAGGGTGTGCAAAGTCTTGGCGTTTTTCCTAAACCTGCCTTGGGTTCCCGGTACTCACGGGGCCTTCTTCAAGGCATTTGAACGGTGACTTGTCGAAAGGCGGGGCAACAGAGAAGAAAAATTCACGAATGAAGGTGCGATGAAGCGAAAGAGCAAGAGGGAACGAAAAATATACGATACGAGGTGAGATAAAGCGAAATAACAAAAGCGAAAGAAGATGAAGCGAGAGACAAAAAGAGCAAAAGAGAACTAGAGAAAGAAAAAGAAAACCAAAAATAGAGAGAGAAAAAGAGAACCAAAGAGAACTAAAGAGAGAAAACAAAGCTTTCTCTTGAGGAAGCAAAAAGAAAACCAAAGAGAGCTAGAGAGAGAAAGAGAACCAAAGAGAGCAAAAGAAAACTGGAGAGAGAAAAAGAGAAAACCAAAGAGAGCAAAGAGAGCTAGAGAGAGAAAAATAAAACTAAGGAGAGAAAAATAAAACTAAGAAAAAGAGAACTAAGGAGACAAAAATAGAATTGAAGAAAGAAAAAGGAAGAGTACTAAAGAGGGAAAAAGAAAGAGGGAGAGAAATATAAAGAGAGAACGTGAGAGGAGAAGCAAAAAGAAAGAAGAGAAGGAAAAAGAGAGAGGAAGAAGACGGCATCTCCGCAATGGACTGATGGACAGGATCCGAGAGGCGCCAAGCTATGTGAGCTATTCGGCTCTTATTTTATGCTTGTTTCGCACATTATTACACACGCGAAAGCATCAGCGACTGTGAGTGTGTGGAATTACGTGCCAAGAGTGTGTGTGCTTCTTTGACACTGTCGTCTGCGTTCTGCCGATAACCAGCGCAAATTCCGAGATGTCAATCGACGACCTGAAGAGGAAAGCTTTTTCGAAGACTGCCATTCTTCTCGATTCGCGAGATAATCGACGCTACATGCAAAAAGAGCTCTTTTTCTAGACAAAACTCCTAGTCTTGTTTTCTTACCAGTCCTCTTTTCCGCAGAAATTGTTTCTCTTTCCAGAAGTGGAATTATACACCAACTTTAGCATAAATTGGATAAAGTTCTGACATCACAAGAATTCATCAATTATTTTTATTATTGCGAAACTCTTCGAAAGATAATTAGAGGTAATTAAATTAAAGATAATTAGTAATCATTAAATTAAAGAAAAATTGGTAATCATTAAATTAAAGATAATTAGTAATCATTAAATTAAAGATAATTAGTAATTATTAGATTAAATTAAACATAATTAGTAATAATTAGATTGAATTAAAGATAATTAGTAATAATTAGATTAAATTAAAGATAAGTAAAGTAAAGTAATAATTTGTAAGCCCGTTTGTTGCAGAAATAAAAATAATTAAATTAAATTAAAAATAATTAGTTAATGTAATTACTCGAAAATTGAAAATAAAATATTTGGAGCAGGTTTTTGGAAATTATCCTAGCGATCTGGAATCACAATGCAAATGAATCGGGTCATAGAAATTGCTCGGTAACACGTTCGAAAACCAACGCGATTAATATCTAGAGTCCTTTCAACCACCTGCAGTGTCTGAGAAAGTCAGATACAAATCGATTTCGGCTTTGCGAGAGCTCAGCTCATTCTTCTCGACTTCTAGGACATGAATTCATTTAGCGACATCAAGAAAATAAACCATATTGTCAAAAAAAGATTGTCCAATTTAAGGCATTTGATGATCCAATAAATGATCAATCAAGAAACAAAATCACTCAAATTTTCACAATATTCACACAAATCGAACTGAAAATCCGAACAAAAATGGAAAAATAAACAAAACTTTTTTCGTAAGGAAAAAAACTTCTTTCATAAAAAAACAAACCTTCTTTCATAAAGAAATAAAGCTTTTTCAGAAAAATGCAAATAAAATTCTTTTCATAACAATGAAAAGAATTAAATAAATGTCATTAAAATTATATGAATAAAATGAAAGCTTTTTCATAAAGAAATTAAAATTAATAAATAAAAACACAGTCAAAATTTGTTTGAAAATTGAAAAGAAGAAATCCAAGTATAGAGATGTTTGTAAGATGAAAATAAGAGATTCAATTATAGATGATTGTAAGATGAAAATAAGAGATTCACTTATAGATGATTCTAAAATGAAAATAAGAGATTCAATTATAGATGATTCTAAGATGAAAATAAGAGATTCAATTATAGATGATTCTAAGATGAAAATAAGAGATTCAATTATAGATGATTGTGAGATGAAAATGAGAAATTCGATTGTAAATGATTGTAAGATGAATGTAAGATGAAAGTAAGAAAGTTTGTAATCGAGTGAAAAGTGAACAAGATTTTGATAAAATAGGTGTAAGTGTGTTTTGTGATAAGGAGCCATATGATGGGACAACTGTCTAGGAGTGTCAGTTTTCTTTTTAAAATTGGGGTGGCAGGAGAACAATGGGATGATACATGCTCACCACACGGGCACCAAGTAAGCGCCATCAACTCCCCATAACACTATTGCACTGGCGTTTGGAGGCCCTAGAAAGTAATTGAGTTGGCCACGCGACTCTTCGAGTGGCCCCCTGCCTACATAATACGACAGGGTCCCTAGGCGGCACTTCTCCCTAGTAACCACCTGTTTCGAGTGCCGTCCACTCACGAGCCATAGAAACAAATCCGATATCGGCAAAGTTCAATCAAATAATTATAACTTTATCAACAATCATCAGAATCCTTGGCTTATCACATTACGGCAAATTTAAAAGCAACATATAGTCAGTATTTGAATATTCAGTATTTTTTGTTATTTCCTTTGGAATTCAGTATTGTTTGGTATTTTTTTGGTATTCAGTATTTTTTGGTATTTTTTTTGTATTCAGTATTTTTTGGTATTTTTTTTGTATTCAGTATTGTTTGGTATTTTTTTTGTATTCAGTATTTTTTGGTATTTTTTGGTATTCAGTATTTTTTGGTATTTTTTTGGTATTCAGTATTTTTTGGTATTCGGTATTTTTTAGTATTCATATTTGAATATGTCGCTATAATTAATTTAACTGTCATTGATATATGAATATTTTAAAGTCAATATCATACAAGACTTTTAATAAAAGATCGAAAAATAGTAATTTCAAGTTTTATTCCCTTGATTTTATTTCCTAATTCAAATGACATGAAAAACAATTTGTTCCTTCTTGGCCGAAACGTACGACTAAATTTTAAAAATACGACTTTTATTAACCCTTTATGCGAAAAGGAACAAATTATAATTCTCAAGGGTAAAGTGAATTAGAAGAAATGAATCAATTTCGAAAAGTATTGATTTTCGAAAAACGGAATAATTAACGTTTATAATTTTCGGGAATTAGATAGACGGTGTATGCAAATATAATGTTGAAATTGGAAATAAAATAAAAACGCACAATTGAATGAAAAGTTTGACATACGGCCAACGGGCACCACCAATTTGGACCCCTTGGCGATCACCACCACAATCGTCCCCTATCCGAAAGAATACAGTGCTCTCAGTTTGTTTGAAGTTCTTCTTTAGGGAAATAAACAGTTGATTTGAAATTTGAATTAATTCGTTTACTTTCGATAGACTCCAAACTAGGTGATCTTCATCTGTTTACACTGACGACCTTTTATTAATAAGTTTTATTTGATTAACAACTTTTTCAATCCTTCCCCTTTTCATTCATTTTTAAATCCTCCCTCTCTTCGTTTTCAATTCATTCAACCAATTGTAATTCTTTTTTGTTTATTACCATTTCTACTATTTTCGACAGTTTTCTATTTCTTTCAATTACTTTGTATTATTTTCAATTCATTGATTACTTTCAACCGTTTTCTATTTTTTTAATTCCTTTTTATTATTTTCAATTCCTTTTTATTATTTTCAATTCTTTTTATTACTTTCAACCGTTTTCTATTTTTTTCAATTTCTTTCTATTATTGCTTCCTCAAAAGGAAGCTTTGATTTTAATTCTTTTGATTACTTTCAACCGTTTTCTATTTTTTTCAATTCCTTTCTATTATTTTCAATTTTTTTCATTACTTTCAACCGTTTTATATTTTTTTCAATTCCTTTCTATTATTTTCAATTTTTTTCATTACTTTTAACCGTTTTCAATTTTTTTCAATTCCTTTCTATTATTGCTTCCTCAAAAGGAAGCTTTGTTTTTAATTCTTCTCATTACTGTAAACCGATTTCTATTTTTTTCAATTCCTTTCTATTATTTTCAATTCTTTTGATTACTTTCAACCGTTTTCTATTTTTTTCAATTCCTTTCTATTATTTTAAATTCTTTTCATTACTTTCAACCGTCTTCTATTTTTTTCAATTCCTTTCTATTATTTTCAATTTTTTTCATTACTTTCAACCGTTTTCTATTTTTTTCAATTCCTTTCTATTATTTTAAATTTTTATCATTACTTTCAACCGTTTTCTATTTTTTCCAATTCCTTTCTATTATTTTCAATTTTTTTGATTACTTTTAACCATTTTCAATTTTTTTCAATTCTTTTCATTACTTTCAACCGTTTTCTATTTTTTTC
>WNHD01001324.1:5053-24860 GCA_011057455.1 Ganaspis sp. Gsp50
TATTAGAATTTATTATTAGAATTTATTAATTATTAGAATAAGATAGGTGGAAAACTAATGTTTTCTTTTTCAAGTCAATAATATCGAAGTAAATAATAATAAAATTATATTATTGACTTGAAAAAGAAAACATTAATTTTTAACCTATCTTATACAAATTTATATACAAATCAAAACTAAAGATCTTTTAATCATTAATAATTATTAGAATGTATGATTAGAATTTATTATTAGAGTTTGCTAATAATTAGAATTTTCTAAATTGAAGCTCCGCTCATAAATTTAGAATTTTTTTCCCAAAATTAGAACTCAGTTTTTAAATGTTACAATTGCAGTTTATCTGTTTATTTATTTGAAGTAAACAATCGGAAGATGCAAGTCAAGAAACGTTTCAAATAATCAACAATCAATTCATTCTGAAATCACATATTCAGGGAAAAATAAAACATTAACCTCTGCTCTAAAATATTTATCAAATTTTAAAACCAATTCTCGTATTGATCTTGATTATTGAGTTTCGTTTCGATGAAATTGATTTACAGTTGCTTTATTTTATCAGTTTGAAATAAATTGATTTTTCTTCACTGCATCATAGTCTAACAAAATAAGAAGCCAAATTTTCCCAAACTTGTTGATATCTATTAAAATAATAATAAATGATATTAAATATTATTATTAAATATTGTAATAATAATTATTTGCAATAATAATTCTTAATTATTATTTGGTTACTATTAATTGGTTATTATTTGATTATTCGATGATTCGATTATTATTTGATTACTATTAATTGGTTATTATCTGACTATTTGATTATTTCAATTATTATTTGGTTACTATTAATTGGTTAATATTTGATTATTTGATTATTATTATTTAGTCATTATTTTTAACACTATTTGGTTAATCATCCTAAAATTTCAAGATTTAAACAAACATTTTAACTTTATTTTTTATTTTCGAAATGTGTTCAATCGTTTCGTAATTTAAATGTATCAAACTATTGCAATTATACATGTGGTTAAGTAATTTCACTCACCCTTCGATAAACGCAGTTCTAGAGCTGGTTAATCTTCCCTTCCTTCTAAATATTGACCTACTTCTTGAACCCTTCTTAAATGTTTGTTGTTAGTTACGCCATAGGCTAGTCGAAGAATCAAGTCTTTTATTTCTCAAAGGCACCACAGGTAGCTGAAGAAATTTGTGAATTCCAAAATCCATTGTAAATCCTGAAAATAAGAAAGCATAAATAAAAATCTACCGATTGTAAACATTCGACGAAATATACACAAAAATTTATAAACAACTGATTATTTTAATCTTCAGCTGATTAATTCTAATCTTAAGTTAAATAATGTTGTTGCTAAACAGTTAAAAACAAACAAAAATTTGAAAATTATTTCAATCGAAAGAAAAACCGAAAATAGTTATTTTCGGTTATTTTAGTTAGTTGAGTTATTTCAAATGTTCATTGTATTTTTGGTTTTTTCCAGTAAATTTGATATACGTATTTTTATCTTCTTTCTAGGGAAAGTTTTTTATTTCATAGTTCATTGACGTACTGACGATGTTTAAAGAAAATGTTACATCATTTTTAAACATAACGAGCTCACTATTTTTAACTAAACAATTATTGTTTATTTCATTTGTTCTTTAAGCATTTACGCACAAATGTGAAAATGAATAAAAAGTTATCTTTTTCAATTTGAATGCTGTCGATTTTTTAGATTATGTATTTGCCTTATAAATAGCAAATTTAAATACATTTTTTATTGCATTTAAATAATTAATACAAACTAATCAATTTATCATTAACTGTTTTCTCTACAAGGAAGTAATAATTTAACATTCATCGAATTTGTCCCTTGACCACCTGTTCTAAAACGATGTTCAGGGCTCCGAAGAAGAAATTCAGTTTCCTGAATCCGGCCGCTTTAATTCTGGAATGTAGGTCGATACCGAAGAAAATATAATCACAGTTGCACAGAACAAGGCAAGCCAACTTAAAAGAATCAACATTCTTTTAAAAACTAATTTTCCATGTTTCATAGAAATTCAAATTACCAGTTATTCATTTAATTATATACATGCTTTATGTATCTTCCCAAGTTGCAAATTATCAATTTTTTCCGATCGACAATAATCTCTTTCTTGAAAAAAGGTGCCTTTGCCCATCCTCTTCGCAAATTTTTCAATAAAATCCAAATCCTCGTCAACAGTGTTCCTGAAAATTATTAAAACAAATTTTAGTAAACAAGACTAAATTTTAGTGCGTAAAACTAAATTTTAGTGTATACAAGACTAAATTCTAGTGCGTAAGACTAAATTCTAGTGCATACAAGGCTAAATTCTAGTGCGTACAGGACTAAATTTTAGTACGTACAAGACTAAATTCTAGTGCGTACAAGACTAAATTCTAGTGCGTACAGGACTAAATTTTAGTACGTACAAGACTGAAAAGAAATTCCAGCGCATCAAGGAATGTTGAACAAAATTTGTAATTTCTAATTAAATCTGAAAGAATTACGAGACATCTTTATAATCATTATTTGTTCGGTTTTATCATGCGAGTGTATTTACAATAAGAGTGTGTTTTGTCGACATTTTTTGATAATGAGTAACATACATAAAATCTTGTAGGTTTATCATGGTTTCTAAAGCGCGTGTTCTCGTCTATCTGGGGCAGGGATTAAAATACTCGCGGCTTTCATCAATGAGCGAAGAAAAAAGTGCTGCTGAAGATTCGAGGCGGGTGACGCGATAGCCGCACGCGTAGCTCGTTGTAGAAAATAAGGCACGTTAAAAAGGCCACTGACCGACTACCACGTGTAACTGCAGCTATATGTACAGCTCTCAGTGCATCGGACATTGCCCAAGGACGAATTACCATTGTACACACATTCCTACACAACTTTCTCCATTTTTCAAACTCCCTTCCCGACCCTTACGTAACCCTATAACAAAACTAGATCTAAACATGCTCCTTTAATTTAAATTGCTCCCCCTAATTTCTATCCACTGCCTCTGTACATTCAACTTTTTATTATTCTAGTTAATTCGAAAAAGAACTCAAAATCCACTTTTAATTATTAACAAAATGTCCTTTATACTAAAAATTTATACTAAAAAAAATGTCCTTTAATTCACGGTAAAAAATTGTAAATTTATTCTTCAATAATAATCCTTTTTACCCAAATAAGTTAATTTTTACAATAAAACCCTTTAATTTATTTTTTACATTTCTAGAATAAAACCCATTCATTTTTTACATTTCTACAATAAAACCCATTAATTTATTTTTTATTTTGCTTTTGCTTCTTCAAGACGATGCTTTGTTAATTTTGTTACTTAATTTGCTTTTAGGATTAATTAAACTTTTAATAATTAACATTTGCTAATTTGAGAATGCAGATACTTTCGGTATGTTAGATAATTTCTAAAAAACTTAGATGATGTAATAAAAAAAAAAGAAGAGATAAAAAAGAACAGTGACTATAAAAAGGCATCGTAAGGATGCAGGAAATTATATAAGCCTTCGAATTGGTTAGCTTGTACTGTACAGGCGCTTCTTTCGAGACCAAGAAATTAAGAATTGAGGCCCTAAGGTTTATACTGTAGGAAGGCCTCGGTCATCGAACTCTTTGACTCTTAAAATGTGGCCCTTACTCCATTATTAAAAACTTCAAGACCATTATTTCTGCCGAAGTAAAACCAGTTTTAACTCTAGTAATAAAAAGCATCAAACTTCATCTTTTACTATAATAATTTACAGGGAATTTCCATATTAATAATCAAGTGAAAATTTCTTTTCATTAATAATTTGATAAAAAAGAAAAGTAAATTATTTAGTACAGAAAAGAAAGCTATTGTCAAATTTTAAAAATCTAAACTTTCAACTTTGTAATACATAAATAAATTTGAGGTTTTTCATTTCTAGAAAACTAGAGTTGTACTTTCTTTTTAGCAATTTCTTTAAATATTACAACTTTTGGAATTATAAAATCCAAAAGCAAAATTAGGAAATTAGATTGAACTTTGAATCATAATCTTTGTGTTAAATAACAGCCATTCCAAATCGAATTTCTTTTTCCATAGAAATTATTGTTCGAAAATCAGCTATTTCCTCTGAATAATACATATACGATTTATCAACACGATACGATTAATGCTGAAAAAGAAAAATACATTTGAAGGTTAATAGAGAAAATAAATGTTAAAGCTCGCTCAAATTTCTGTTTACCCTTCTTTTAGACTACTTTCTTCAATTATTTCGATGATTTCAGTTATTAAATATTATATCATATTAATATCATATTAATATGATATATCTATATTAATATCATTAATTATTTCGGTGATTTCAGTTATTAAATTACAACTATATTAATATCATTAATATTAAGTTATCTAATTATTGATTCTTAATTTTAATTTATTGTTAATTTAATTATTATTGACTAAAATCGAGTGATAATGAAAATAAAAATCATAATAACGAAAAAAACATTCAAATGCAACATAACGGACACAACAAAATGTAACATAACCTACAATTTAACCATTTTAGAATCTTGAAGATTGTCAACGTATTTTGCTAGATCTTTTGATGAACAATACTTTCTTATATATAAACACACAGTCTAGATTCTATTTGTTGAAACAAGAACTATTAATCTCAAAAACAAACTAAATTTTCGAAAAAAAGCTATGACAAGCAGCAGCAACTAAAAAGACAATTTGGCGGGAAATGATGCAATATTCAGTTACTCCCTCTAGTGGTAAAATTGACTACGATAATATTTACGAGCAGTCCATAAAGAAGAAAGCACTTGTTTCAACAGCAACAGATAAAACAGAGTTCTATATTCTCCATAACAATCGTTCGGCAATTTTCGGTTATAATCGTGAATTGTCGTAAATCGGAAGTCGAGCGGTTTGTGAAAAGTAAAAACGTTTGCAACCGGTGAAATTTATATAAGAATATTCTTATATCTGTGCGTTCTTTGTGGTTTTTTCTATCTAAAAAGAGCAGAACAAAATCTGCAAAAATGGTAAGTTAAATTATTCATAAATATACGAATTTGAATAATGTTAGCTTCGTGGCGTCTTTGACATAACCTCACAATGTTTCTTTTCATTTAAAGTACATGATAAAGTTCTATTTTCTTTGACAACACATTCTAAATTATTTATTTTTGAAACACTTACCATTTTCCCAGCAAAGAGAATAGTTTAAAAGTACTTTTCTCTAGTTATTAAAAAGTACTCTTCGAAATAGTTTTTCTCACGGTTTTTCTACAAAGTGCTTTTTCATCCAACACGACACTTTATTGCTACAAGAATATGAATATGAATAAGAATATTTATAAGAATATTTATTTCTCACGGGAAGTATTTTTTTCCAATAAGAAAGTCTATTATAGCTATCAAAGTCTTGTGTTTTATTTAAGACTCCGTTTATTGAAAATGTAGCTAAATTTCATTTTTCTTTGCAGACGATCGGAAAGAACAATAAGATGTTGCAGCACATCAATTATAGGGTGCGAATCATCTTACAAGATTCACGAACTTTCATTGGGACTTTTAAAGCATTTGATAAGCACATGAACCTAATTCTCGGAGACTGCGAAGAGTTTCGTAAAATTAAGCCAAAAAATACAAAGCAGCCAGAAAGAGAAGAGAAAAGAGTTCTTGGATTTGTGTTACTGCGTGGAGAGAACATAGTGTCTTTAACGGTTGAAGGTCCTCCTCCTCCAGAAGAAGGTTTACCTAGAGTGCCAATTCCAGGTGCAGCGCCCGGTCCAGGAATGGGCAGAGCAGCAGGTAGAGGAATGCCCGCTAATGTTGCTGGTATTCCTGCAGGATTACAGGGACCAGTACGAGGTGTTGGTGGTCCATCGCAACAAATTATGACCCCCGGTGGTAGAGGACAAGTTTCCGCTCCTCCACAAATGCATCCTGGTGGTCCACCAAGGATGCCTGTCGGTGGTCCTCCCCCTGGTATGATGGGACCTCCTCCTGGCATGATGGGTAAGTACTTTTCTACTTTTTACTAATATTTTAACAATAGGATCTTCTTTCATCAAAAATTGACCAAAACTAGTAGTTTTTGTCTCCTCATAGGGAAGCATTGTTTTCAAATTGTCTCGAGATGCGAATTTCTGCGACATCTAAAATTTATTAACAAACACGAATCAAGTTTTAAATTTTGAAAGCACTTGATTATCCTGAAAGAATTTTAAACAAATTAAAATTTTCCAAAAGAGCATAGAAGTATTTGAGAACGTCAAAAAGCTTAGATTGTCTTTTATTATTTGTACTTGTTTACCTTTTATTGGAATTAAGAGAAAAGAGTATTGAATTTGAAAGAAAATATATTGAAATTAAAAGAAAAGAGTATTAAATTTGAAAGAAAAGATTATTGAATTTGAAAGAAAAAAATATTGAAATTAAAAGAAAAGAGTATTGAATTTGAAAGAAAAAAAATTCGAATTAAAATTAGAGTGTTGGATTTAAAAGAAAAGAATATTGGAATTAAAACAAGAGTATTAGATTTGAAAGAAAAGAATATTGGAATTAAAACAAAAGTATTGAATTTGAAAGAAAAGAATATTGGAATTAAAACAAAAAAGTATTGAATTTGAAAGAAAAAATATTGGAATTAAAAGAAAAGAGTATTGAATGTGAAAGAAAAAATTATTGGAATTAAAATAAAACAGTACTGAATTTGAAAGAAAAAAATATTGGAATTAAAAGAAAGGAGTATTGAATTTGAAAGAAAAAATTATTGGAATTAAAAGAAGAGTATTGAATTTAAAAGACAAAAATATTGGAATTGAAAGAAAAAAGTATTGGATTTGAAAGAAAAGACTATTGGAATTAAAATAAAAGATTATTGGATTTGAAAGAAAAGAATATTGAAATTATTCAAAAAGAATGAAAGAAATAAAAATTCAAATTTGTTAAAAATTGACTTTTTTTAATTAAAATGTGTTTTACAGGTATGCCTCCTGGAATGCCTCCTATGGGACGAGGAGGACCTCCGATGGGTCCTCCAATGAGAGGTCCACCCCCTGGAATGATGCGTGGTGGCCCACCTCCACGACCTTATTAATTGTAATTATCTACGAGTTTTTCAAACCAATAAAATCAGTCATTAAAAAGAACATAAGCCTTAAAAATATTACAAAGCAACAACTTTATTTTCACATTAATTGAAAGATAGGTAGTTTGATACAATTTAAATATATATACAGCATGATTGCATAATGTACAATTCCGAATCGTCAAAAGGTTTTCTTTTATAATTTAGTAACCTTAACAGAAACTTGATGTTTTATACATAAAAACACGAATAAAAATAGATTTTTCCATTGTATCAAAATATTGCTATAAGGTTCCAATATGTTTCTTTATAAAAAATTAAATCTTACTTTTTAAAATAAATCTTTGTTACAACAAATTACAATTAAAATTGTTTTTTTTTCCACTTGTGGTTTTTAAATTTTGAGTGAATTTTTGTTTTTGCTTCTCTATAGAAGAAGAATTCTCTCTTTCTCTTTTCTTTTCTTTCTCTTTTAAAGAATTTCTTTATTTTCTTTATTTCTTTATAATTTCTTTATTTATTTCTTTCATTAATTATTTTTGGTTTCTATTAATTTTTAATAATAAAAATAATTGTGTGATTTTCCTTTCGATTTGACCTTTTAGTTGTAAATTATATATTTTTGCTTCCTCATAGGGAAGCGTTGGTACAAAATATTTTGTGATTCTAAATTGTTTAAAATTTGTACCAGATTTTGTGACTTTTAATATAAAATAGTAATTTAAAATTAAAAAACATAAATGTTTAATATCAATTTGATTCGATGCATCGTGAAAATACAGCTTTTAATTATATGCGTACGAAAAACGATTTTAAAAAAAGAATGTAAAAATATTCCTTCCTCATAGAGGAAGATTTGTTTTTTTTATTTCAATTAACATTCATACAAATTAGTGATTTCAATTTTCATTTCATCGATTTTATAACAAGAAAATGATTGTTTGGAATCTTCATTAATTATTTTCCATTTTAATAGAATGACATTTTTAATTTCACTTTAACAGAATGGATTTTTCATTTAATTTTAATAGAATGAAATTTTTAGTTTGATTTTAATAGAATAAAATTTTCAATTTAATTTTAATAGAATGACATTTTTAATCTCATTTTAATAGAATTAAATTTTTAATTTCATTTCAATAGAATGACATTTTTAATCTCATTTTAATAGAATTAAATTTTTAATTTCATTTTAAAGAAGTAAAGCAAATTTTTGCATTAGTAAAAAAATAAAAAAACTTGTTCGTTTACGTAAAGATCCTGCTGTTACAATTAAATATTGTAAAAGTTATAATTAACGTTCTCTTTAATTAAAAACAATTCAAATTTTTAGACAAGGGATAAAATTTGAAAAAAATTGAAAAAATTTGTAATTTGATAGAATTTTTCACATTGAAAAAGTTTAGTTTTTTAAAGTTAATGAATTTTGAGGAATTATTTTAATATCTATACGAATTCTAAATATATAATAATAATATTATTATATATTATATATATTTACACGCATTCTAAATGAAAGTTTTATACAGAAGCTGGATAATTCTTTTGTTCAGTGTTTACAGAGTATTATACAATAGAAATGATAATTATTTTGAAATTTATCTCCCAGATTTTATAGACAAACTTATTCAGTCTCTTTTATTAAATAAATAACAAACATTTATCCCTCGAAACAGAATGAAATATAATTGTTTATAGATAAAAGAATACAAAACAAATTTAATTCTTTTAGCACCTGTCTCAAATTTGATTTTGGCACGCTAATTATAAAAAAATTATTAGATCTTTTTTTAAAAAAATTCTCTAGACTTAAAAACATTAATTTAAAAAATCAAATATCAAAACCTTTGTATCCATTTGGGCTTGAATTTTAAAACAAAAATATCTAAAATAGAAATTATGTACATTTATTCTTAATTCTTAGATTCTTAAAATTGATAAAAAAAAAAGTTTAGAAATAATTATTAAGAAATTAATAATTCGTCTAATTTTTTGCACTTAAAACTGGACTGTTCGCTTCTTCTGAAATACAACTCGTATTAGCATCTTCAGTGCATTGTGAACTTTCAGAATTAATTATTTCTGTTTCTAGAGTAGAATTGAAATTACCAATTTCTTCACTTAACAGTGTTTCTTCGCATTGTATGTTTTTCATAGCATCATCTGAAAAATAATTAGGCTTTAAATGCCTTAATTAAAAGTCCAAAAATTCTAAATAATCCACATAAAAAAGGAAATAGTTTATTTACAATTAACATACAATACAAACGATGATAAATGAACACCTAATATTTGAAAAGAATCACATAACTAAATGAAATAAAAAAAAAATATGTACATTGCGTAATAATAACAAATTACAAGCCGAGAAAAGAACGAAAAAATTAACTATTACCTGAAGATTGAATTTCAAAAACGCCAGTCTGAGGATCCAAAGTTCCTTCGACAATCGATTCTTTGTCATTATAAAGAAAAAGTGGTTCTTTGTCGCTTGCTTTTTCAATAATTGCCGTAAGATCTTCATCTTCAAAAACATTTCTCGGAGACATTTCATGACTTAAAGAGAGAATTTTCAAGATTAAAATATTTTTCGATTTAAATATTTTTCGATTTAAATAGTTTTCGATTTAAATAGTTTTCGATTTAAATAGACAGTTTTCAATTTAAAAAGATAGTTTTCGATTTAAATAGATAGTTTTCGATTTAAATAGATAGTTTTCGATTTAAATAGATAGTTTTCAATTTAAATAGATAGTTTTCGATTTAAATAGATCGTTTAACAATTGTTGGACCTACCTCACTTCGTTTTCATTACTAACAAGTCTAATTGTTGAACTATTATTTAATTGAGAATCTTTTTCTACTAGACTCGATCTATTATCACTCGGGTCATTTAATATAATATTATTAGCTGGGATCAAAGCAGTGGCTTTAGGATCTATTTCTAATACATTGGAAGCTTCCAAACGTTGAGGAAAGATCATATTCTTTTCAAGCACATCTTGTCTAATGTCCAATACAACCATTTTACTCCCAGACTGCAACAGATTAATATTAATAATTAAAATCAACGCAGAAGTGAATTTTTGTAATTGTAACTTATCAGTGAGTTATCAGAAAATATCAAAACTTTTGCTTATCAGAAGCTATTATAATTTTTTCTATATCTGATCGATTTTACTGTGTTGATAAATTTTACTGTCTTGATAAATTTTACTGTGTTAATAGATTTTATTGTTGATAAATTTTACTGTCTTCATAAATTTTACTGTCTTCATAAATTTTACTGTGTCAATAGATTTTACAGTTAATAAATTTCACTGAGTTGATAGATTTGTCTTTATTAATAAATTTTGCATTGTTAATTGATAGATTTTACTATATTTGACTAAATTTTAATTTTTAGCGTTAATTCAAAGTCTCTTTAAGTGATGTACATTTTTAAAAATCGATGGAAATATTCTTTTACCATATTGATTAATTTTGGACATTCCGAGTCACTTTGATCACCATTGTTAGAATGTACGCGAGGAACCAAAGGTACAGAAGTTATTACTTTGCCTCTCGCTTCCTAAATAACATTTTACGTTATTTTTTTTTGTTTTATAATTTTTTTTGTTTATTAATTATCAAATAAAAAGAATAAACAATTATGAATTTTATTACTAGACATTCTAATAAACTTTTCCCAGTGTTAACTTACTTTTCCTCCATGTGACAACATTACTCTCTTCATGCCTTTTGGAAAAAGGATTAATTTTCTTTTTCCCCCGAAATTCCCCTTTGATTTCGCATCTATACTTATAGTTTTAGAATTTAACGGTATCTGAAAAGTAAATTTAAAGCAAATTTGTAAATTTAGTTGTCACAATTTTGTGACATTGCAGTTATAGTTGAAAATATAAGTTGAAAAATAAATAAAAAATAAGTTGAAAAATAAATAAAAATTAACTAAGTTAAAAAATTGAAAAAATTGTAAGTGTAAAAGAAAGTGATAAAAAATTAAGAGGAATTTACCATCTTGGGGTGACTATTTGACTTGACGGGAGTCACTGTTTTGCATGTGAGAGTTGTCGGAGAAGCTGTGACACAAGGAGGACCTGGACCGCTGGAATTAGAACTTCCTGAGGTTACAATTGTCACCCTGGCATTGATGTCTATAAAATAAAATGTCGTAAGTTTGGTTTAAAAAAATCAATTTTTTTGCTTCTTTGAAGCTTTGTTTATTTCATAATAATTACCAAGTATTGTCTGATGATCGGTAGTATTTATACCGGTTGGCACAACGTGTGCAATTCTATTTACTAACGGTTTACTCACACTTGCGTTCTCGAGTTTTTCATTTTCTATTTTAGAAACATTATTTGTCACTGGAATTATTTTTATATCTGAAACAAAGCAAATTCATTTTAATTAAATTCAAATCATTTCGTGATTAATTATTATTATTTATTTATTTCAAAGTTTAACGGGCAATGCCCTTTCGTACAGAAGTACTAGAACTAAAATTATTACTATTATTATTATTATTTTTATTATTATTATTGTTAATTTTATTGTTATTTTTATTATTATTATTATTATTATTGTTATTTTTATTATTATTATTATATTTAATAGTGTAATAATAGTTAATTTTAAAAGTTTTAATAGTTAATTTAATAGTAGCTTAATACTAGAAGTATTAATTTATTGTTACCTTTATCACTGTTTGTCTGTTGATTTTGAATCTTGGGAGGTTCAATTTTACTAGTTGTGGGTTGAGCAATACTGGGTGTCATTGTGACAGAAATTCTCCTAGGTCCTACTACTGCAGTTTTCACTTGCGACGGTAATATATTAACTTTACTTTTAATATTAGATCCAATGCAGGTAGGAACAGAAACACTGGGTTGATGGGCATTTTGAGCAGTAAAAGTATTATTTGTGTCTTTGAACGAAACTGAAAAAAAGACAATTTTAAATTTCAAAATTTTGACCTACGCACTTTTACTTTTGTTTAATTAAATTCCTTTTTTAACTACACTCTGTGTTTTCAATGAAATACTATTTTTAATGCATTATTTGAAATACTATTTTTAATGCATTATTAAAAATACTATTTTTAATGCATTATTAAAAATACTATTTTGTTTTTCAGATTGTATTCTCTTACATTCAGTGTTTTCGGAACTTGGTTTGTAATAATCAAATTTAATTAAGATTTTATCTCTTACATATAAGAACTAATTTTATAATTTATTCTCTTACGTATTTCTTCGTAAAGTTTGTTCCTTGCGTTACTTAAATACAACATGTATGTATTAAAAAAGAATAAGAATTCTAAATAAAAATATAAGATACCTGAACTAGTAACTACATTACTGAGTTCCGGAGGGATTACAGTAATATTTTTAGTAGTGATTACATTCGATGAGTTATCTACATGTTTTATTTCTTCAGGTGAAGTTTTATTTCTAGCAGAGTCCTCGAGTGCGTTCAAACTCGTCGGGATTTCTAAATTCTACAAAAATGCGTATTAAAATGTAAACAATATAAAAAAACAATGCTTCTCTTTGAGAAAGCAACATAAAAATTATAATTTTTAGAAAATGTGACATTCTAGCAATTATTTTCATGTGTTTAAAGATGCTGTGGAATTTTGAAAATCTACAAATAGAAACATAAATAAAATAAAAATAAAATAAAAAAAATATTAAAGTAAAATACCTTGCTACAAGAAGGGTCCAATAATAAAGGAAGTTTTGAAATATCTTGCGTTAAATCAGAAACTAAAATTGATTCAGAATTTGACATTTTTCCCTTAGAACTCGTACTACCCTCGGTATCAGAAGACTAAAAGAAGAAAAATTTCATTCCATCAAATTATTCATTTTTAATTTTTTTTTTAAATTCTTTAAATACATTTTTTATGACAAAAATTAACGTATTGCATAAACAGTTAACAAATAAAATGTTTTAAATACCTCAGTTACTGATCTTTTCCGTTTTTTGTCATTAAATTCAGGTTCTATAGACGAAGATGCAGAAGTTTCTTCTTCTGATAAAAAAATTTGCTGGGAATCCAAATCCGTTTCCATTGTTACTGTTTTAATGAAAAAAACGCAAAGCACATTCGGTAACATAATCTTTTTCAAAATGTTATTATTCATTATTTCTTTTTTATTATTTATTATTTCTTTTTTATTATTTTATTTTTTTTATTTATATGATCGAAATTCTTCTGAATATAGTCAACATTAAATGCCTTTTAATTTCGAAACATTGGACATTTAATTTTTAAAATTTCACTAACCTATTGGATCCTGTATCCTTTTTTCGAGAAGGGGTTGTTTTTGATTCGCCATGGCAGTAACAAGCGATAAAGTATTCGCAAGAGTTGTAAATGCATTTCGTGCTTTTAATCTAGGTATTAAGGGAACTATTCGTCGTCCTTCTGTTGCCCAATCCGTTCCAGTGTTAGGACCGGTCAATCTAAAAAATATTAATTTAATTACTCAATCGTCTTAATTAGAAAAATCCAATTGTCTTTATTAATAAATAATTTAAACAAGGCTTCCCTATGAGGAAGCAAAAAATACTCAATCATCTTTATTAATAAATAAATAAAGAAATACGCAATCGTCTTTATTAATAAATAAATAAAAAATACGCAATCGTCTTTATTAATAAATACATAAAAAAATATTGAAACGTGTTTATTAAAAAGAACTATTGTTTGGAATATAAAATTTGAAATCCGTTGAAAATAGACTATTTTAATTATTTAATGAAACACTAAAATTAATTTGTTGTTCAATAAACGTTAAATTAACTATTTTAATGAATAAACTTACTGTTCAGCTACAGTTGTAAGTCTATCATCGTTTACTGCTCGTCGAACCTCAGCACGATGTCTTTCATTAGTAATATGAAGAACTCCAGAAAGCTCTTCTAACAATTTTCGTTTATCGTGTGTAAAAGGCCCTTGAGCTCTTAAAACGGATACCATGCTCGCATACGCATCCAATTCTACTCAAAAGACAAATTACCATCCTTTAGCAATAATTAATTTGATTTAACAAAACATATTACTTTTGAAATCAAATGGATTGAGAAATCAAGTGAATTGAAAAATCAAATGGATCGAGAAATCAAATGAATTGAAAAATCGAATGGATCGAGAAATCAAATGAATTGAAAAATCAAATGAATTGAAAAATCAAATGGATCGAGAAATAAAATGAATTGATAAATCAAACGTATACCGAAAAATCAAATGGATTGAGGTTATCTAGAAAAACACTTGTCACACCGAACTCGTTTTCAAACACGTGAATGAACAAAATCATAAAATTAAAAGCAAACGCGATAATCTGCATTGAAGGAAAATCGCTGACTGTAAAAAGGTCAAAAATTCATCAATGTTCCTTAGAAGCAGATCAAAGTCCTTAGTATCCTGTACAATGTGAGTTTTTCTAGAGAGTTATCTAATTATAAAAAACGCAATTTCTTCAACACAATGAAAATTAATCGTTTCATTAGTATGTTACTCCTTTAATAAGTATTCAATAACACGATGCTGTGGGTTTTTGAAATTTAAATACAAGAAAACAATTCTTGAAGAGTTTTTATAAACAAAGAGAAAATAAAAACGGAACCAATTCCTAACAAAGAGTGCACTCACAAGAATATTTTTTACATAAAAAAATCTAATTCAATTAAAAATTAGATAATTATTCAAAATTGTTTATAAACTTTGACTTAATGTGTAGAAAACTGCGATTTTCTTTTAAAGAAACTAATAATCACAAGAGACATAACCTCACCTAGGCTTCGTAAATACTTCCTGCATTCATCGCGAGACATGTCTAACTTTCCAGGTAGCATAATTGTTCAATTATATTTTACGAAAACGAATCGTTACCGTAAACGTGAACGATGTGCATATAAATTATGCATTTTTTATTATCTGTTGACAGTAAAGCACAGAGTTGATGATGAAGTTGTCGTCCAGTCGATTTTATCGAGGCATCGATAAAAAAGTATTAAGATGGGACAAATTATTCAAAAATTCGAGCAATTTAAATGTAGTTCACACGTAAGATTGTCCAGGTAATACAGAATTTGATTCGTCGATTTCAAATCAAGTCCAACTTACTGTTAGAACCAACCAATCAACTTCTTTACTGCTATTGTAATGGAAAGATGTGAACTTGCCTTTGGGAACAATATTCTTGTCCAAAACTTGTCCAAACAAATTCCGGTTTTAAAAACCGTTAAAAGCGCGGAAAATTTGAAAATTCAAATATCCTAATATATTTATACTACAAAAAACTATTTTTTATAAATATTATTAATAAACAAATTGTATTTTTATTTTTATTATTAATTATTATTATTATTTATTATTTTATTTTATAATAGTTTATTTTTAGTTGTCTTTGTATTGTTCTTTTTTTAATAAATAAAATTAAGTAAGATAAGTCCAATTAAATAAATTTTGTGAAGTAAATATTATCATAAATATTATCATAATCTTTTTTTTTAAATGATTCTGAAATATTTGTGGATTTTAGAATCATTGTTTTCGTAGTAAATTACTGAAGCAATAAAATAAACATTTATTTTAATGTTTTAATAATTTATTGTTATTTATAAATTTGTTAAAATTTATTGTTATTTATAAATTTGTTAAAATTTAAAGTTATTTATAAATTTGTTAAAATTTAAAGTTATTTATAAATTTGTTAAAATTTATTATTATCTGTTATTGTCGATTTATTAAAATAATATTGATAATAATACAACGAAAACGTATTACATATTTTTTAAATCATGATCAACTTTCTGTAATTAAATATAACAAATAATTATTTTGAAGAAAGATTGAATTTATACCTTCTCTGACTTTCTATTAACTTATTTATTTCTTTCAATATTTATCACGTTTAATTTACTTTTACTCGCGAATTTGTTAATTGGTCTAATTAGTTATTTACTAAATAATAAAATACATATTGTAAATACTATTAAATCGTATAAAGGAAATTTTAAAATAAATTAGAAAAAAGGGAGAATAAATTTATAAAGATGTTTACTCTTGATTCTTTTCATTAATTAGAAGATAATTTAAAAAATGGTGATTAGAAATGTTCTATTTTTCGGCAAGGAAGCGACGAATAAAATAATTGTCGTATTTCTACTTGACATCATTTGATCTCTTGAACTTAAAAGAACGACTCCCCATTTAGAAATTGTAATTATACAGACCTTGTATACAACAAGTACACACTAAGTTCCGACTTAGAACAGGAACATAATTAAAATATAATTAAAAAATAAGGGTTCAGAACACAATTTTATACAATTTAGAATAAAACTTTTTTTATTGAAAAAGAAAGATTATTTTAATAATCATTTTAATATTCATATTATTTTGAATAAAAAGTTATTTTAATAATTATGAATTAATTTCAAACACATGATTATATTTATACTATTTTTATTTATTCCATTGATAATTAGTCATTATTACGATTTAATTCATATTCCGTGTTCATATTAACTTTTTTGTTATTTTTTATTTATTTGGCAGTTTATACAATAAATGTTATTTTTATAATGTAATGATTATTTTTATTTTTGTCACATAATGAATATTTTTGTTTCTATCACATAATGATTGTTTTTATTTTTAACACATGATGATTATTTTTGTTTCTATCACATAATGATTGTTTTTATTTTTAACACATGATGATTATTATTGTTTCTATCACATAATGATTGTTTTTATTTTTATCACATGATGATTATTTTTGTTTCTATCACATAATGATTGTTTTTATTTTTAACACATGATGATTATTTTTGTTTCTATCATATAATGATTGTTTTTATTTTCATCACATGATGATTATTTTTGTTTCTATCACATAATGATTGTTTATATTTTTATCACATAATGATTATTTTCATTTCCATCACATAATAATTTTTTTTATCGCATAATAACTATCAATAAATTATAAAATTTATTTTTTTGCATTGTTTTGTGATTAATTTTGCATTTATTTTGCAGATAAAATAAATCACAGGATAGAATTCTATATTTCAAAGTTTCTTTAAATTAATATTATTCATAAAATAAGAAATACAAAACAATAATAAATTGAAAACAAACAAATACAAAACAATAATAAATTGAAAACAAAAAAATACAAAACAAATAATAAGTAATAAATTGAAAAAAAATACAAAACAATAATAAATCGAAAACAAAAAAATACAAAACAATAATAAATTGAAAACAAAAAAATACAAAACAATAATAAACTGAAAACAAAAAAATACAAAACAGTAATAAATTGAAAACAAAATGCAAAACAATAATAAATTGAAAACAACATGCAAAACAATAATAAATTGAAAACAAAAAATACAAAACAATAAATTGAAAACAAAAATTACAAAATGCAATAAAGTAAAAATACAAAAAATACAACAAATACAAAACATACAACAAATACAAAAAATACAAAAAAATACAAAAATCAACAAAGTAAAAATTAATAACAAATTTCAATTACTTATAAAATTCGAAATTAATGGAAAAAAAATGGTCAATTTCAGGAAACAAAAGTCAGAGCAAGAATTCTCTGCCTGAGGTTTTATTGAATTAAGGCGTGCATCAATTAAGATCCGGAAAGAGTCTTATTAATTGAGCTTCACCCTAGAAAGGCAAGAGGAAAACCTTTCTTATGTTTGTACATTTAAAAAGTGACATAAGGTCATAATAAGATTGAAGGGACGCCAATTAAAAATTTAAACCTGCACACGCCAAAGGAAGAGACGCCAAAGCACGTGCTGAATCATCTCTTCTCAAGTATAGAGATAGGGAAATGAGTGAGAAAACAAGATCGTCGAGTAAGATGAGATGGGGTCTTTAATCACGTATTTTCTTCATTGCTTCAATCGTCTGGGTTGTATCCCTTCTTAACTCTCCACCTCCACCCTTTTCATTCATAAGACCCTCTTTCTGGATCGTGGGTCGACTATATAAATGCACTTAGCCCTCAAAAAGCTTCTCAGTAGCTCGTGCTCACAATTTTCTAAAACAATACTAATAAACAGTACTAATTTTCAAATCATTCAATTTTTATCATTTTTAATGAAACCATCTGTGAAGCAAAACAATTTTTTAATACAAACTAATTTCTAATTAATAGGATTATTAAAAAGAATCGATTTTTGAACTGTGATTTTCGAGTGTAAACGATTTTTGAACAGTCAAGATTTTTGAACAGTCAAGATTTTTTGACCGAAACGATTTTAAAACCGTAAAAATAATATTTCAATAGTGAAAAGGTTATTTAAACAATCGAGACGGTTTTTGAAGATTAATTTTAAAAAATAAAAAATTGGGAAATGTTTTGAAACAAAAGCTGTTTAATTTGAATGAAATTTAAAAGAAGGAAGGAAAATTCGAAAAAAGTGATTTTATGATTAGTTTTATTTGAAATTGTGCTAACGTGAAAATGTTTAATTTGTTCCTGAGGACGTGTGTCTTGTTATTGATGGGACTATTGTTTGGAAATGCGATCAGTCAATTTCAAACGTCGCCGCACATTATTGTCATTATGGCCGATGATTTAGTAAGTCAGACATTTGGAAAAAAAACATTTTTTTGAAAACAAACAATTACAAAGTTTTGTTTTATCAATAGAACAAAACTAAAAGCTAAAAGAACTTTGTAATTTTAAGCTGTCCGAAATTCAAATTACTCACAATTTGCACACAAGTGTCAATTTATGCAGAATTTTTTTTTTCAGTATGAACTTCAAAATAGATTCTATGAATTTATTTATTTATTGTCCTTATTAGCGTGCACATAAAAGTCCTTTTGGTACAAAAGTACTCTTAAAATTGCTACAAATTTTGAATGATTCAAATTTCTAGTAAGCCAAAATTCAAATTATTAAAAAACAAATCATACTTTGATCTATTCGAAAAATAGTTATTTAGTCGATTCGAAAAACCATTATTTAGTCGATTCGAAAAATCATTATTTAGTCGATTCGAAAAACCATTATTTAGTCGATTCAAAAAATCATTATTTAATCTATTCGAAAAATCATAATTTAATCGAAAGGAAAAATTATGATTTTGAATATCGATTAAATCATGATTTTGAATTTGAAGCTAAAATCTACAATTTTATTTAAAAGAAGAAATAGTCGAATCGGTTTTTTGTTTATTACAAAATATTTCAATCAGAACAGAATAAAATTAAATTTCATTCGTTTCCATATTTTTGAAAACAAAGAGTCCGTCCAGGAGAAATTCAGTTTTAAATTAATGATAACAAAAATGCAAAGAATGTGTTCTTGTTCCCTTATTTGCGTTAACGAACGAGTCATAATATTAATTTAACGATGATGAGTGAAACTTGTAAAAATATGTAAAAATGTGTAAACTGTGTAAAAATAAATAGATAAATAAATAAATTACAATAAATAAATAATAGATAAATAATAAATAAATAATAAATAAACAATAAATAAATAAACAAATAATAAATAAACAATAAATAAATAATAAAGAAATAAATAAACAATAAATAAATAAACAATAAAGAAATAATAAATAAATAATAAATAAACAATAAATAAATAACAAATAAATACCAAATAAAAAAAATAATAAAATTCTTGTTGGTAG